>JAQFYP010003316.1:0-11090 GCA_034694865.1 Bilobella braunerae | reverse complement strand
AGTCGTTCGTTAAACGTTGGGTACTGGCGGGTGGTGGGTAGTGGGTGGTGGTGAGGGACGAATGGTGGTGGAGATGGTGGAGGTGGCGGGGGGTGGGGACAGTGCTATGCCCCTCCCTCTTTCACCTAAACGTTCGAAAATCGTCCCCATCTCTACACTCTTGGCTAAACTAATCACTCTACTAATGAATGTGTATAATTGTACAATTGTATTGCACAATGTGCATGGATTGTTCAAATTTGTACGTTATATTTATAACAGCAAATAACCAGAGTAGCGTTGCAGCAAAAAAAGTGATGTCAGATACATAATTTAAACCTTAATTTACCTCGGCCTTGAACTTTTTAAGTTGAAGCCCGGGAACGTTTTTGCAAAATTGCAAAATTTTCTAGTTCGTTCCTATTTTGTTAGATTGATATTAGATGAACGTAAGGGCACCTAGGACGGGCTCGTTATGCTATGGAGTAGAAACCCCCTTACCCAAAAGAATTGCAACTCCATAGACAAACGGTTTCAAAGCTTGCGCCTGCGGGTCGTCCCAACGAAGAGTGAGGATAAGTATGGCAACAGTGCATCCGAAGGCCGCTCCAATGGCGTACGTCACTTGTCGCCCCGCCCACTTCGTCAGCGTCTCAATTATTTTAAAGGAAAAAACGCATCCAGTGACGCACGTCGTCATGGGAATAAGCGCCAAATTTGTGCACTCGATCTGGAGTGAGTCCTGGACAAAGAAGGGCACAAACACTTGTCCCAAGTTCATGCCCAAGCGACTCGACATGTAGATAAGTGCAACCTTGCGAAACAAAAGTAGTTTGTCACCAAAGTATGAAGGATTTTTCTTTACGTGAATATTTTTTTTTGAATATTTGTCCACTTACTATATATACCGATGGAAGTGTGAGCCAATCCCGAATTTGCATTTCCTTTTGCCTTACGCCGAGCACTTTTGTATTGTAGATAGAAAACCGTGGAATGCTGGCATTCTGAGATGCTGCAAGGGCATGAGTTTTCGGTAAAATTTAGCAGTTTTCTGGTTCAATAAATTGGCTTACTTGACGCTTCACGCGAGGAAATTTCCTTGACAATTTGTTTTGCCAGATTCAGTTGATCCTCTCGGTTAGTATTAAATAGAGCAGTTTTGGCTCTGATTTCAGCATCACTCTCCTCACAAACTTGTAAATGAAATATAGCTGTAAATATAAGGCCGAGTGTAACAGCAAGTAGTGCTATTATCTGGAACCAAAATATTATATCCTTAGCTAGTGGTCATCTGCGGTTGTTTGATAGAGACAAACTTAGGGTTCGTTTCACAACTAACTTACAAATTCAGAATTTTTTTTAAATTTACATATCATTCTAATTACCAATCATATGACAAACATTGGTACCAATTTGACGAACCCTAAAATTCTGATCAAAGAATATAATAACTTCCTTTACTGCTTTATAGGCATGTTTAACTGGTACTCTAATGGTAAAGGCATTACTGGTAATTTAGTTTACTTACTAAAAAAAACGTTATTTATAACCACTAGAATATGTAGTGCACAACTAGCTATGTTTATTGTATTTTTGTTGTTTAAAAAAATTCAAAACTATATAGTGATATAATGTGGTAAGGCGCCGTTTTGGACGACAATGCGGTAAGAAACATACTTAATAGGAAAGCCTATCGATTTACTTGCAACTGAAAATTTCTCAAAACATGATTTGTGTGAGGTTTTTTTTTGTGTCATTTAGCTAATTACCGTAAATGTTGCGGCATCACCTTGATCAACTACGCAGGTCTTATGGAGGTTCTGCATTTCCTGGGTATGCAGCCTAACATAAGTCATCAGGTAAATACAAATTGTTGCTGCACCGGTAAATCCAAACCTAATATAAATCGTAACTACGTTACTAAAAATATATATTGTACTTGGCGGATATTTAGCTCAAAAAGTTATGTTGTTCTGAATACATAAAAGCCGTATTTTTTAACTCTACATATGATTAGGTTGAATGGTCACGTATTTCACTTACTTAAATTTACTTACAAACTCCTATGTACTTGTAATATATCGTCGTACTAGATTTTGTGTTTACCTTATAGAAAATAGTTCCGTGCGTACAATATCATCTGGGTGCATTTTTGGAATTAGTGCAAGATGCGATATTTGAACGGTTGCCCAGCCAATTTGGAAAATGACAACAAAAGGAATGTAGTAGACGAGTTTAGCCCATGCTGTTGTCTCGGCTGAACCGCCGATAACAGGAGAAAATACAAAAGGAACGCTGAATGTTGTCATGAGTGTACCTACGTATGTACATGAGACAAATTAATACACAATTGTATGTAAAATAGTATTGTACAAGAGTTTGTGGCAATCGTTTGAATCAACACACAAAGTCATATATATTTTTACAATACCAAATTAGCAAATTTGTTTCAAAAACTTAACATTAATAGACACAGGTTTTGATGCACTTATAAATTTAGTTGTATCTAGGTTACGTTTGATTACAGCTGGGCAATTTCTCGCCCATTAGAAATTTATGGGGATTTGGATGTTTCTTTTAAAAAGCACCCTAAATTGCGGCCGTTAGCAACACACCTTTAGTTGTATTACGCTACATAATACAATAGTAGAAATTATACAGGGTGTTTGTTGAAGACCGGATATATTATTTTGTAATTTACCATAGAAACGGCAAATTTTGACGTCGACTGCAGTGCTATAACCTTTAAATTTCAACCTAATAGCAAGATCAATCGCGAAAATAAATAACGAATGTATCTGGCCTTCAGCGAACACCCTGTATATCAATCCAATTAGTTTATTTGGTATAGACAAACCCAGATTAAAGCAATAAATTATATATCCTATATTATTTATATCAAAGTGTTTATATTGTTATGGACAAATATTGTTATTTGAGTTGGCATTTTGGATAAGTTACTTACATTCTCGTATTCATGTTGAATTGGGTTTGCCTTACATCAACTAAAATGATGATTGATTAATAATAAATGATAAGTTGCTTACCCCAAAGATGCCAAGACTTACATCGGCCGTAGTTGGCAGGCCAGATGACACTACGATCGATTTCGTAACCAACAAGAGGCGTTGAAATTCCATCCGCGATCTATTAATGGTTAAGCTGAAAGTGTGCACTTAACGCTAAGTTGAACTTTTCAAATTCAATATCGAACCTGTCCGATGAGCATGAGTATCCCAGGAAAACTATTGGTTCCTTCATCTGTATTAAATAGAACAACTTTTTCTAAATAGAGTAAGAGATAGGTAAACCAAAGGGCCGAACAGATATCATTTTGAAAGTGTCCACATCCAATAGCAACTTTTTGAAAGACCGTTAGCTCAACTGAAATACCATTGTCACTTCTGAATTCGGATCTTTCAGGACCGTGGAGCTCATCATCACTTAAATTTTGATTTGAACTGCAATTAGCCTCAGGTGACATTCCTTCTTCACTTGAACATTTATTAGACAATAATGGAATTTGTTCGAATTCATTTCGTAATTTTTGCATTTTAAGTAAACCACGAATGTCAGTTTAGTGCAGTTCAGTCGCTAATTTAGCGACTTAGGAGATAACTATTAGTTTATATTGTGGAAAATCATGAACATAGTTGCACAAAAAACTTTTCAAACTAAAAATATTACATTTAGGATGCCCAGTTTGTGGGATTAGACGATTGTGACTTCACTTTAAAATTTGAGGCGAAAGTACAATCCTGCGTTCTACTCTACATTCGGTTAGGCAGTCGGCCTAACACAAACACTAAAGAAGTAGATTATTTGAGTGGATTATTTTCAATCTAAACTCAACTAGTTTTTTCTAGCTCTAAAGCCAAACTTTTCGAAAACAGAAGTTATGTGTACCTTAATGTTCACAAAATACTTACATCACTCACTTTAAACAAGCCAGGCTGAATTTTTTGTATTAAAAGTGCACTCCAAGTGCAATGAATCCAAACCAATAATTAGCATATTCTTGAGCACTGACGTTACGAGTCAGGTTTATGGAAATAAATTGATTATTTTTTTCTTCAGCATATTCAAATGGTGTCAAAGAACTTGGCATGGCAAATGGCAAAGAGTTTAATGACACGATTATTTTTGCAAACTCTGATGTTTGCATACTTTTATGCAGGAAAGGAATTACCATAAAATAACAGGTTGGTGAGAAAAAATTTGATTACTGTATATAAATAAGTTACAGAATGCCAAACAGGAATACAGGAAAGGAAAGGCAAGGTTTTTTTAGTAATACTGAATTCGTGAAATGAAAACCTTGCTTGAAATCCTGCTTGAATTCGGTTGACAAGCCCATATTAAATTTCCATTGATACCTTTAAATTTCTATTAATTTTGATATTTATAAATTAGGCAGAAAATCTCTGCATGTTTGTATAATACCGATAATGTATAATGTGAGGATATGTTCTCTTTTTAGGCAAATCTAATCTTAAAACTCAATTTTTCAAAATTTGATTTTTCAAATTTGAAACAGGAGCGCTGGGAAATAATTTACGGCTCAGCTATTTCATTCTTAATATTGCATAATGAATTCGACTGGTAGTTCAATCTGGTTTCGATTAGATACAAATTTATTAGAGATTTGATTTTATAATTAAAATAATTTCAAAAATGGATTGACTAGGCCGCTCGACTTTTCTAACGCCGTACATCGCTGCTCCTTTTGACAATCGAATGTTGTCTCACAATGTAAAACGTCAATAGAATCACTCCAAGTACGCCTAATATCGACGTGCCTACAATGACATACGAGGTGATTTGTAATAAAAAAAAATTGATTTACTTGTGGAAATAGTTTTCATAATTTAAATTATTTTTTAAGTAAATCAAACCTCCAACTGAGTACCCCAAAACGTCCTTGTAGTATTCTCCGTTTGACCCCTTATCACATGTATCTTTATCCGACCTACAAGAGACATCTGTATAAATTTAAGTAGAGTTGAACTTAAATTTAACGTATTAGTAAAGTTTAAATACAGTTAAGTTAGATTTAAATGAATTTAAAGTAGTATAAAATTGATATCAGGGTTTCACTTAACGTTCACCTCAATTTTGTAATTTAGAAATTTTAGCAAAGTATTACTTAATTTGAGAAATTTATTAAGAAATACATTTTAACTGGCAAACTAAAAATTTGTCAGTTTCACAGCAATTATTATTTCAAACAGTTATTATAAAAGATTTCTTTGTTTCGCTTTTTTAATTTTAAAAACTATAAATGATTTGATTTGATGAAAACATTACCAACCCAAATTTTTGAAAATTTGTTTTAAAATATTTGAACTTACGCGCACGGTACAAATGAGTTGAGGATCAAAATGACGACTCCAGAAGTAACTTTGTCGGCAAAAGACAAAGCGCCGTAGACAAATGCGCCGCTCTCCACGCTGTTTCCAAGGACATCTGCGGCGAGGGCTTGGCTGGTTACCATCAGGGTAGAAATATTTGCACCTAGTGGTATCAAACCCATGGTTAGGAATTGGGTGTACAATACAAAGGGGACACATTTATAGACCTATTGATCACAAAAAATACATAGTGCAAGGTAAATAAAGTGAAACGGCAATGGAGCGTTATTTCACATTTCCGCTGAGGGGCTGGTCAGGTGGTTAGTTACATGTTCATAATGTCAGAGGCTAGACCATTACTTATGAAGAAACCTAATAGCAAAGCCATTTTAGATGGCTGATCGAGTATTCGAACCCATGTTCTTAGGCTGACTAGAGACTGAAACTCTTAACCACTAAGCCAACTCTGGCCGATTGCAAAGTAAAACAAATGCAAGAGCCTAATTTGATTTTAAGCTTAAAAATAATTTATACTAGAAAATAACTTTGTTAATAACTCCTGTCAAATGACAGAGTAGTTTCCTTTGAAATGAACTTTAGATTAAGTATATAAATGCTTCTTTTAAAAAATGGAGCTATTACTTATAGAGTTACGATTGCACTTATCGTAAAATAACTAATTATTGTGAAAAACAACAACTATTATTAGATTAAAAGGCGTATTTGTTTGGCTAGGATTAGAAAGGTAGTGTAAATGTTAGGTAAATTTCTCCCTTCAACCAAAGTCATAAATTTTAGTTTCCACACACCTTTACCTCACTGAATAGAGTCTGGTAGCATTAAATACAATTTTGATCAACTTTTGCTAAATTTATCGTTTTTTTTTTCAGAAATAGGGGAAAAATTTGAATTCATTTTATAGTAGTCTAACGCTTTACAAGTGTTTCCGTTCTATGACGGGATTTTTTTGAGCTGCTATAAATGTTCTGTTTACCGAGGAGTATGGCAACTCCGTAGACACCATAAGTTTTTAAAGCTTGCGCATGCGGCCCGGTCCAGTTGAGAGTTAGAATCAGTACGGCACCAAGGCAGCCAAAGGCCGCTCCTACGCCGTATGTAACTTGCCTCCCCGCCCACTTGTTCAACGCATCGATAATTTTGAAGGAAAATACAAATCCGGTGATGCACGTTGTCATGGGAACGAGCGCTAAATTTGTGCATTCAATCTGGAGAGAGTCCTGCACGAAGAACGTTACGAAAACTTGGCCCAAGTTCATGTCCAGACGGGCCGACATGTAAATAACTGCAATCTACAAACAGAAATAAATAATGTGATCCTATTAGCCTTGATCAAAATGACGTTCAAACAGGGTTCCCTTTGGCTAAGGCGTGTACAGTGCAAAAGTTCTTCTAAATGTACACATACACACATACTAGAGCCATGGAGTTTTAAAGTTTCGTATGGCAGTTGCTACTCACGCACGCACAAAGCCTACCCTATAGGTTAATCAAACAGTACTTCTATAAAAAAAAACGACAATTGCTTTAAATAAATAACTGCAAACAGACAAATGTATAAGGTAGTTTGAGATTTTACACGAAGTTGTGCAGTGAATTCGTGTTGTGTCACACGAATTTCTTTCAGTGAGTGATTAATTTTAGATGCAGTCCCACAGAAACCGTTTGCTTTATACACTTCTAGCGCCAGATGGGGGCATCTTGTTTTTGCTTTAATAAATCTATTGTATTTCCGACTAGCCAAAGTAGCCCGACCTAAGCCATATGAATGGAGGACCTAGAAAACTAAACTAACACCTTCCTATCCTAGGACGGGCTGGTTTGGCTAGTATATGCAGAATACACATCTTTCCTAAAGCGTTCTGAATTATTTTTATGCGTGTATTTGGTTTTTGTAGTAGAACGGGCTTGGTTACCTAGTTCCTAAATTTTAAACAAATTGATTCTGGATGAAACCCTTATGAATCGAACCCACTGCAAACTATTCAACATGGTATGCAGAAAGAGGTCTTCACTTTTTCGGAATTGGACCTTATGCAAACTATTCAAAAATAAGGCCATTATTCTTAAGCTTAAAAATGTAGAGTTTGGTTTATGCTCTGAGGCATACCACAAACTCGTAAAATAGGTCTTTATGATTAGCTTTACGTAAGAGTTGCCTAAGAAAACAGTGACATTAGCAAAGCATATCACTATGTTCATACATTTTAAGCTGTGTCTGATTAAATTGCGTCGAATACTGTTGGAGGACTTACAATATATACTGAAGGAAGGGTTAGCCAGTCCCAAGTTCGCATTTCCGTTTGCCTCTCCCCGAGCACTTTGGTACTGAACTTTGAAACTTGTGGCTCTACGTCGGCTTGAGATCTCTCAAGCGAATGTGCTTTATGTTGATTTTCAATTAAGTTCTCGTTTAGTAAATTTTCGTCGGAAACTGCCATTTTTGAGGAAATTTTACTGACATTCTGTTTTCCTAAGTTCCGTCGATTTTCTTGGTTGGTGTAGAAAACTGCGCATTTCTGTTTGATTTTGGTATCACTCTCCTCGCAAACTTGCAGGTGGAATAGTAGTGTGAAAATAAGACCGACTCCAACTGCAAACATTGCTATTATCTAAAAAAAGAGAATAGTGTGGTTAACTGGAAAAGATAAAATGAAGTATTTTTTTTACATATCACATTACATCTCAACTTTTCTAAACAAGTTTTTATTCTGTTGGTAAGTTACGTTATATCGAACGAGATATGTTTAAGTTGACGAAGTTGTTCAATTGTAATTAAGACGTTCAGTGTTATTTATTTTGGAAATCTAGCAACTCATAAAATAACAGCACTTATGGTATTATTGCTTTATTTCTACTACCAATTTAATTGTAAACTCTTCAATTTAACTAATTACCATGAATGCTATAGCATCACTTTGGCCTACTTCGCAAGTCTTCTCGGGGTTCTGGATTTCCTGTATATGTAGCCTCACATATGCCATCAGATAAATGCAAATTGTCGCTGCAACTGTAAATCCAAACCTGGTTTGAACAATATTTGCATTTGTAACTATTAGTAATATATCATAGAACCGGGATATTTACCCGTTAGTAGAAGGCAAAGGATTAGATAAATTCTATATAAATAGAAATGATATGTTTAGGAGCAGTTTGTTAAGTTGTGCATATGAATTTTATATTCCAACATTGCTCAGTTTGTATTGAATTTACATAGTAAGTCAAATACAATTTGGTTCCTGTTTTTTTTTTGTGTAAAAGTACTAAAACAATGGCAATGGAGGCTTGTAGTTAAAACCAAGCTCACCCATCCTAGGAAGAATTTAATTCAAATTTCTGGGTCCTTCTACCTTAAGATTACGATTGTTTAGGAGGTCATCAATATATTTACTTCCTAAAAACAGAGATTTAAAAAACACAATTGCTTTCTGTTCGAGTCTTCCAAAAATATGTAGGTTTATTTATTTTAAATGCCCTTCTATTGGGGCTAAGCAAGGAGTAAGTTTAGGGTAGCAAAATGTTTTTGTGCAACTGTTTAAGCACACAGTTAATACGAAAAAGCATGACAAATATTAAGGCGATTATTAAGACTAGTGTTAAACTAGCTACTTTCCTGTTCAAACCGCAGTTCAACGCAGAAAGTATTAACAGTGATATGCTTTAGAAGGAAGTGTTTACCGAATAGAAAATAGTTCCGTGCGTACCATATCATCTGGATGCATTTTTGGTATAATTGCCATATGTGATATCTGGACTGTAGCCCACCCAATTTGAAAAATTACAACGAACGGAATGTAGTAGGCAAGCTTGACCCATGCTCGTGTGTCAGACGATCCGCCGATTACCGGTGAAAATATAAATGGAAAACTCATTGTTACCATGAAGGTACCTAAATATGTATAAAATATATTACATAACTACACATTACATGTGCGATTATTATTAGACATTGTTATATTAATATTTTGGAGAGTAGCGGAACCTAGTATATGTAGTTCCACCATCCGTCTTTTCATGTTTTGTATTTTTTTTTTCATAAAACGCATAATATTGTACGGTTCCTGACAAGAAACTCATTGGGCCTTTAAAATCAGTACAAAGACTCAAACATGTGTTTCTACTTTTTTATTGAATTTTTAATCAACTTTCAAGGGGTCTTAAACTGCATTTAATTACTTTACTTTTAAATCGTTTTTCCTTTGTAAAATCTGTTATACCACTGTTTATAAACCATTTTTTGTGTTTATTTCAATTTTTCTGCCAAGAGATAAATTTGGTTTGTCTCCTATTACATTATTTTTTATATACAGTTATCAAGCTTATAGATTATTAATGGTCATAGCATTTGGTCTAGGAACTTACCCCAAAGGTGCCAAGATTTACATCGGCCGTAGTTGGCAGGCCATATATGTCTATGGTCGATTTCATAACCAATTAGAGGAGTTGCTACACCGTCCACAACCTGAAAAATATTAAGTTAAATATAAGTAAACATAAACTGTGCAACTTTAAACCAAGTTTTTTAACTAAATATTTCACCTGTCCGATTAGCATGAGTATCCCAGGATAATTGTTGACGCTGTCTCCGGTGTTAAATACCACCACTTTTTGGAGGAAGAGTAAAAGATAGGAAAACCAAAGGGCGGCGCAAATATCGTTTTGAAAGTGACCGCACCCAATAGCAACTTTTTGAAAGAGGCTTAACTGAAACAAGTTATAAGTTTGATGACCTCCATCACTGTTTTCGGTATCATTTAACTCTAGATCACTCGAAACTTGATGTTTAAACAAATTAGATGCATGGGAAACTTCTGTCTCTAAATGTCCGCTTGTCAATAGAGGAGCACTTTCAGCTTCATCTACAGAAAAACCATCACTTTCTCCCTCTTCTGGATCTTGCATCTTCTCTGAAGCAGGCAACGTTATTTTTGAAAAACTCTTCAGTTTGAAGTAAAGTAAAGTTCAAGTAAAATTTTTGTTCTATTGTGGCTTGCAATTTACGCAATTATATGGAAAAATATATATTACAAACACTAATAAACGTTTTTTTTTTACAATAATATTGCATTATTCCGGAGTCAGAAATTTAATAATTTTCGAGCACCAAATTTTTTTATTTTTCAACCAATATAAATTGTTTCCAAATACTTCATAGACGACAAACTATTATACTTAAGATAAAAATCACTTGTGCACTTTGTGCAATGGCTCTGATCTTCACTTCATTTCTTGTTGCACAAAATCTGCATACTCACAAAAGCAGTTGAGTAAGAGTAAAGTGATTTTTGCACAAAAAAGGAGTGGAGTTCATCACGATAAGACAGGACAAGGGGACCGTGGCTTTGACGGAAGGGTAATTTCTTGAAACCAAAACTCGTTTTTGATGCAAAAATTACCCTAGGCTTCGATGAATTCCTTTTTTTTTCTTCTTTTTTCTAGATATACTGTTGAGAGCATCAGTGGCATAGAAATTACGTGCAATAGAATTGGGACAAATGTGTCAACACATTACTGTTGTCAGTAGCTTTTGGTCTTTTCATATTCTTTGACAATTGTTTAAATTATCACGTTATTCAGGCCGTAGATTACGAAATATCGACTCATCTTGATTTTGGAATATTTTGTTTGCATGATTAATTCATGTAGAACATTAACTTCTACTGATAGAATCGGCGTGACCTCAGGGCTGTTGAGGGTTGAGAGATGGTGGTGTTTGAAATGGGAATTGCTAGCGCTTGCTCA
>JAQFYP010003315.1:0-11094 GCA_034694865.1 Bilobella braunerae | reverse complement strand
GGACAAAAAATTTTCATGTAGGGTGGGTGGAAAAAAGGGGTTTTTTCTCATATCGGTTTAACATGGGGATCTTGATGGGAACAGGGCCTCCTACACCCTACTTTATATATCAATTATTATAATTATTTTATTTATAAAATATCACTCAGAGTTCAGTTTAGGAGAGTGGCTTGCACAGCGCACTCCATTAAAAGTCGTTCTTCCTTTCTGAACTTCAGGATTCCAATTCTTTTGTATTTATTTTTTTGCAAATAATTTTTCAATACCTTTTTTGTCGTTGTAAATGATTGCGTATTTTTTCGGGCTGCTTCTGATAAGTTGACAGTCCAACTCAACTTGTCCCGAAATGGCACAATTTCGCCTATATAAAAATATTTATCTCGCAGTACTTAACAATCGTGATTGTTTATTAAAACAATTTGAAACATAACACTGGCATTTTTAAAGCAGTTTCTGCAACGGATGGCTTCCATTCCGTCGCTTTGAGTTTGGTCGGGATCAACGAATACAGAATGGAGCCTAGCATACCCTCAGATAGGGCTTCCACATTTGCGTGACCGTGCTCCTCAATATATTTTGCGCAAGACAAGGGGTTTAACTCTGAAATAATTTTGTAAGGGTTGCAATCCAATATTTTTACGAGGTAATTCCTTCATTCAGAAACCATGCGTGCGGTGACTCCCCCAGCCATAGGCTTATACTACCAGGCTTACTTATTTTTCTGTTGGTTAAATGCGCAGCCTTCTGTCTACCATAAATCTGAATCTGAAACTCGAGTTATTGGTATGCAAGTTAGAACTTAACAAACGGTATTTTAAATGTTTCAAATTTATTGCTGACCACGTCGTGGGCAGCCAGAGGCACCTATTCCACGACTGTAAGTTAGTAAAGTTCCTCATTGTCTGCCGTTTTCATTTCCGAGATTGAGCTTTCCGTTAGTTTTATCTATTTTATTGTATTAATTGAAACATACAGTTTTTACATCAGATTGAGATTAGGTGATTTATGTACTTCGAACCTAACTGAAAAACGATTATCATTTGCTATTGTGATTATCAATTAATAAACGTTATATTTTTGAGGAGTTTTACATGCATTTGGATGTTGTCTGGGTATGTTGAAGCTAAAGATTTGTTATTTGCTAAAGCTATTTGTCCAGCCAGTGGAAAGAAAGTAGATAAATTGAATGAAACACACTGGTTGTGCTGTACATCAAGCGCATAAGATCTGGACTCAAAATTTTAAGTTTTGATAAACTTATAAATAAACAGGAACAAATAAATGACATTTAAAAAACAAAGAACAAATACATCGAGACTTGTTGGCCATCAAACTTTCTATGTTAATTTAACTTTAAAAAAACTAGTAAGCTCATCAATGCAGTTAATTTCGCCGGTGCAGTTTCGGGTTTGAAATTGAAGGCATAGGATGCATTTGTAATACACGTTAGTCAACTTATATATTACCATTTATAATGCTGTTTTGCGATTTAAATAAGACACCGTGGTTTACATGGTTGAAAATTCGCAATACTTTATTTATAACAATGTTTTTGGGGTACAAAGCTCAGCATTCTTTACAAACCAATGCTGGACATTGATTGTAGATTTTTACCACAATCGGCTATACGACAAACTTTTGCAAGTCCGCTCTCTTCTAAGCTTAGAAGTAGTAAACAGTATTGCAAGTCATCAGGACGAAATACTATTTGTGCCCGATTATTGTGGATGAAATAGATGAAATATAATGTTGCTTCGAATTTTTTTGAGACGTAAAAAATAATGTTACGATTCAGTTTCGATAATGAACAATTTGCTTACCTTTTAGTACAGAAAGTGAACTCAAGGGTTTTTCTTGTTCATAACTTCCATCAACATAAGTTTTATACATTTCTGGTTACGCGCTCCGGTGATTCAAAAACAAGGTTCGGGGTAAGGCATTTCATTTTGAAATCTTCTAAATTTTTGAAGTTTCGCAGAAAGTCAACGTCTGAGTCGACGTCTCCAGCATAAATTACTTGTACATCCCTACTCGGGTTGACGCTAACTTTCATTTCGAGCTTGTCGTACTTCAATGCAAGAAAAATAGTTTGAGCATGAGCAATGTCTATATCAAAGGTCAAAGAAACAGAATTTTTAAACGCCCATGGCCATCGGAAATGTATTCTGTTTTCCTTTTTTTCTAATTCAACAAACAAACGCTATTTCTAGTTCTCGCAAATACTAATAAAGTTGGTAGCAGAATCGGTTCAGAATTCTATGACAACATAAAAAATGACCCCTACAAAAGTTGTTCATCTTATATAAAGGAACAACATTTATATAGGACACTATTTTTGTGACCTCCCAATGACCCCTAAAATGACCCCTTGACCTCAAAATGACCATTAAAGGTCAAACTCTACTTTTGCATGAAACAAAAAGTTATGATGGTTTAAATGCCCCCAGAGCCTACCTTGACTCGGAAATGACCCTTTGACCTCAAAATGACCTTTTAAAGTCAAAATGTACTTTTGCATGAAACGAAAAGTTATGATCCTCGCGATGACCCCAGAGGCCCCGTTTACCCGAAAATGGCCTCTTGACTTCCGAAAACCGGACTTTTATTTTCTAGTAATATTGATTTTAATATTTTTATAATTCTAATGTTCCTTCTTCCGCTACTGGTTGACCGTTTTACCACGGTTTATTTATAGAGCTTTTATCTATATTAAAAACTAGAAATATTTTGGTAGCAGATAAGTTCTACACACTTGTAAAATTTTTATTTGTTTTTTTTGTAATCGTGCATTTATGAAAACAAAAATGGGAAAAATAAATCGTACTGTCAAAAATTCTCAACTCAATATGGTTTCAATATTATGGCGATAAATTTTTTAAGGGTAGAACTGACTCTGCCAAGTTTACTAAAAATTTTATTTTAATTAAAAAAAATATAGAATTGCCACACTAGGAAAATCACAAGTATGTTTTGTTGTAATGTTTAATGTTTTGTAATTAAATTACACAACAAAATGGACTTATCGTTTTTCAAAACTTTTACAATTATTTCGGTACACTATAGATTTGCTTATAGTGCAAAGTTTGCAGTGAAGTAAAAACATAATTTAAGTTTGTAGCAATAACTGCACGAGCGTCGGACAGTTGCCTTGATCCAACAAGGTTCATTATTGTTTGACAGATAAAACATTGTGGTAATTTTCTAGTTTAGAACAAGCTGAATGTATCTGGAAGAAAAAAAAAGTAGTAATATTAAATTTTAATTGCAAAGAAACGTCTAATGGTAAGAATAAATTTGTGCTAGAAAATTATAAATAAATTTGTGTAAAAAGTTCTTACAAATGGTTGGAACTCCACTCTGGAAATAATCAAGTGATCCAGGCGCCTTAAGCCTCCGTTCTTTGAAACGTAAATTAGTCCGAGAATACAATCCAAAGTCAGCCTCGTGTTTTCGTCACAATCGTAGTGGAGAATTCCTAAGTGAAGCAGCTGCAGCCCTGCATATAGGGTAAGATGAAATTCCGGTTCATAAGTGCTCAAAGCGGAAAACTTACTTGTGAGAACCGAAAATGGACTTAAGCTCATTCCAGTATACTTAAATTCCGAACCCAATATGCTTTCTTCACATTCTTTGGTCTTCTCCCCTGTTATCCCATACCAAGCATTTGGGGCTATACAACCCATTCTAAACTCTTGTAAGTTTTTGAAGTTTCGTAGGAAGTCTATGAAAATCGCTGAGTGAATATCACCAGCACTAAAGATCCGCACGTTGTCAAATGCCAAGTTTAGGTTGAGAATGAGTCTCGACTCAAGCTTCCGTCTTATGTTCAGTACTTCGAGGACAGGAAAACGGTTTGGGCTTAAGTCAGCTCGAAAGCTTTGAAGGCTTAAGCACTTTAAATTTTCAATGTTTTTGCAAACCACTGCCCATAGATTCTCTTCCCAGTTGCTTAAACAAAAACCTTTTACATCAATTGAGATAATTGAAATCTCAAATGAAATGAATTTATCAAATGGAAGTGTATTACCAAAATGGTTTTTACACTCTGAGACGACTTCCATCTTTAAAACTAACGATACTGACTTCTTTAAACGTTTCAGAATATCCGTGATCATAAAATACGTGTTATGTTTTTTGTACCCTCCGTTGTTGCTAACAAATGATATTTCCAATTTTCGGAGATTGGGAGCCAAGACCAATAGAGCAGCGAGTAGCATTGGCTCATTGTTGTCATTGGTGTAATGAAATTTAAACTCCAAGTTTTGTAGAAAATGAAGTGAATTTTGCCCCCTGAAAAATACATAGGTTTAAAACGGCACGTCATATATGCTGTTAAATATTGACGCAAGAATTATTTGAAAAAGGGCAAAACATTTATACCGAAACAACTGTGCTTGGAAGCAAAGTGAAAATACAATTGAATAAAACACTAAATACTAAGTAAAGGATTTTAGGAGGCAAGAGGATCTTGAATCACAATGAATAACTTGAATTATTGGTAGGAAATAAGCATGGTAAGTTTGGTAAACTTTTGCAAATTGTTTCGCAAGTTTCTGCAATTGAATTAATTAGCTTGTACGCTTTTGCTTGCGTTTATATTATATAAAACTATTGTGTCATTTGAATGTGGCATTTATAGTTCTACTAGCATATGCTAATTTTGAGACTGGCAAAACTTCACTACAGTTGAAGCAAAAATTTCTTGCTAATTACTCAAGAATCAATTGCGTTTCAAATACTAACCTACTCAGCCTACTGCTTGCGCCAGCTCAGCAAAATGAAAGTTTTGTACTTACGCTAAATAATCCTGTGGAAACTTAAACCCGTCTCTACAGTCAACCTTAAATGATGCTACGTATGGCAAATCAGTTATGAACCGAAGCAGTGTTGTTCCATATTCTTTTGTGTCATATAAGTGTGTTGAGGACTCATACGCCCCCTCATGTCCAGTGTGTTCTCTTGGCGCAACAAAGTGTAAACTTTTGGCAGTAAATTTAACCAGAGAAATGAAACGATTAACTGCTCCTTTTCTCCAGTGCATAGTTAGTGGATCCAAAACAAATTTAGAGTAGGGTAATAGCGACGACGAAGCCATTACGGAATTGAAATGTCTGATGTCCTGACGCTGCTGAAACGTGATGGGAGGATGCACTCTCGTCAATGTCATTGACGAAGCAATATTCCAGTCTCGGCTCACAAAGCGACTTGTGAAAAGCTCTTGCAAACAAAGGCGTTGAAAGATTTGACATAGTACCTAAAATTTTATTTTTTAATTTTTTTTATTCAGATGGCATATTTGAATAGTGAGATGTTAACAAATGGTTAACGTAGCTAACCTCAATAGGAAGTTTAACTGACTTGACTCCAATGCTCAGTTGCACACTTGAAGTCGACTGAAACAATTCCATATGGTTTAGTAGAAAATAGTAAATGCGATTCACTAAAATGTATTGCGCCGGCAATGTAGTTTATAAAATTTTAAGACCTTTTTTGACATTTTTAAATGTTCTGCCATACAAGGAAGGCTCCAAGAACCCAAAAATCTTTTTGTCCCTTGCGAACTGAAATGATAAGCCCAGGGGCGGCGACTAAAAATATCTACAACTGATACGTTTTCAAATTCCGTAAACTGAGCTTTAGGGCTACTATATAATTAGATAAAATTCTATTTACTTTTCAAATTTAACGAAATAATTTAAATAAGCTAAACAAATTTTAACAAACTATAAATATGTTAACGCTTTATGAACTAATCGGTTTACTGCTCCACACACAGTTACAGCTATACAGTTCAGCAATTATTCTTTTAACATTAATATTTTTAACACCAAAAGCCAGTGGCAAATAGAATCAATTTGTTTGCTGCTATTGTATGAAATATCACTTGAACGCGTAGGGTAAATTTGTGTCATATCTTCCCATAGCGGAACCATTTTCAACACACCAATCACACTTACACTATATAGTTCCTAGTTTTCTATTTTGTGTCATAGTCATTTATTACTACTTTTGTGATATTGCGATGCACGTATCTTATGTACTATCTAATAGCTAAGTGCTTCTCTTGTAGATATAGATTAAAATTTGAAGTAAAATATCACAAAGAAGACCCATTTGTGATGATCCCGGAAATAACAATACTAATACTGACCCAATACGAGCAAATTTTTTCAGAATTAATATAATAAATTATTATAACACGAACATGTATTCCACTTCAAAATGTCAACCTTTTCGCAAATAGTTCCTCGGACTTTTTTTCAGACAAAAAATGGGACTAACCGTATTTTATTACGCAGTGAAATCTTCGGATCCTGCGCCATCACTAATAACTGTCGCAATTCCAGATTGGCGCAGCGCTTCAAAGCGACCATGTGCGACATTTCGTGTGTCAAATAGAAGCGAACCCATTATCCAGAAGCTCGAATGTTTCAAGTAATCATCATTTCCATATTACAATTTTAAAGCTGCGTCGGGCGAATTTTGTTTTAAGACAAGTAACTCTTTGCATTTTGACTTTTTGTCTACGTATATTCCTTTGACGCATTTCAGAAGTTCAGATTCAAACGATCGGTTTTGCTTGATTGGCTCTCTAAAAAGTAGAATAAAGCTTCTCAATAAGATCGTTTTTTTCTTGCCTATAATATCAGAAATATTATGTGTATATGTATATGTGAATGCAAATCAATTGTGATTGCAAAAAATAATTCATGCGTGAATCTAAATATACTACGTACATACAGCCATTGTAGTCTGTTGTCAGTTTCTTTATGCAGAGTTCTGTTTTTCAAGATCTTTGGCGTCATTGGCAAAATAATGCTGTAACTTCGCAGCTTTCCATCACACGATTAAAGATATATATTTTGAAGTGGATCTGTTAGGTTTGTGGTGACTTCTGCGTCTGCCCGATACAAATTTGAGAGGACAATAATGAAAATTTTTGAAATTGTTAAGAAATATTTATTGCCCCATGTGTTTGCCAATTGTTTTCTTATTTGCAGTCCTGTTCCAGAAAAAGTTGTACACAAGTACAAAAGTGTTTCCAGTTGGGTTACGCTTTGTGTTTACTGCGCCTAAAAAGAGAATATGTGTGCCAGCTATTACCAGTACTGCAACCCAGACATAAATTGGAAATGGTTTTATAAATGCCATGATTAACACGAAAGTACATTTTTCGGCACAGGTAATAAAGTTGAATGAGATGGGATCATGTCTATAAAAATTGCTGTAGAAGTCTATGTGGAAACTTCCGAACGACTTAAAATGCGGATAATTTTTTGGCATGACAAAAAAACTTGATAAAATTTTGGGTTTTAACAAGAGGAAAAATTCTGACGTAGAGTACAGTGATGGCTTATGTGTTGTGGGTTTTAACATAAGTTCTACAACTTGTACAAATGCAGGCATTTTCTTGTGTCCCGCGTACATGGTACTTATGTTGTTGTTAGACCCGACATTGATAAAACCAACGGTATTGTTTGTAAAGTCTGTTTTATAAATCTATTGCATTTTGCATTTTCTAAGGAATGTAGTCATACTCTGTAAATTTAGAGCGTCTCGTAATGTGAGCAGCTGTTTGTTGTTATTTAGTGAACTATTTTTGACTACGGTGTAATCAGCGTAGTTAGTTCGCAAGGACATATCACATGGAGAAGGTATCTTTGTTACTATTTCCAACGCTTCTTGTAAATGATGTACTTCGTCGAGCACAAAATTTGCCGCATATATTCCTTTGTAAACTATGGTTTTATTAGCGATCGCGGAATTGCATATGCAAAGATGAAAGTTTGTTGGAATTTTATAATACGGCTGTGTCGATGCCCATATGTGTGTTAAGTGTTTCTGGCGTAGCAGGCGGTCGTGGTGAAAATTTGTGGAAATTTGCGGTCGTGGAGGATGGGCTTGGGCCAGTATGCGAAGGACAGTGTAGGAACCTCTGCACACTGTAGAGACTCCTCGGAGGTCAACCCCACGTTCACTGTCTTGCAGAAAGTCCTTTGCCTCACTCCTCAAAACTTCCTAGTCAACTCACAGACCGAAACAACCCTCCTCCACTTACTAGCACAAGGAATCATGTTGACCAGGCCAAATGTGAATATCAAATAGGAAAAAAATAACGCAAAAGTCTGATTTGGAGCGATATGTTCATCTCGAGAATACGAGCAGTGCAATTTGTTTTATTTTCATCTACGAATTTTTTTTTCTGTGGCCGTAATCCCTCTGATTTCCCATTGGAAAGCTTTTTGGGCTAACGGATTGCTCTTCTGAACTACAATTGCAGTTCGAAACTACAATTAAACAAAAAACTAATTAGCACGACCTGCTTCTGTTTAAACACTCACGTAAATAGGCACTTCAAAATAATTTTAAGTGGAAAGCAGGAATTCAAATAGCATACTGCGTACATTAACAATTAAACTAATGAAAGTCCAGACCTAGAACGTGCTCAGTTTCGCAAACAGAAATCATCTTGTCTTTGACGGGTTTTGTTTGGCTAAAAAATCGCTTTCTTGAGAAAGCGATAATCAGGAAACGTTTTCAGAAAACGTTTGAAACGGATGATAACGTATGTAATTTAGTTATTTTGCTGTGCTTAGGTTCAATTTTTTTCTTTTTGCCCCTGTAACATTAAAAATGAGAGAGACAAAGTAGTATTAACAATTCGATTTACCTACACTGGCAGTACTAGAACGTATATAAACTGAAGTGGAAAGAGTTTTAATTTACTAAGGTTAAAATGCAACTAAAATAGCTATTGAATAGTGTTCAGCTAACTTTATGCTAAAATAGTTGGATAGAAATTGTCGAGGCGACAACGAAACTAAGTGGCGAGACTGCTCGACGGTAGTGGATGCGCGTAGAGCGCTTAACTCTAAAACGACTAAAATGACGACGTGCTCTTTATTGGCAACAATAAGGGCAACGAAGGTCAAGGGTCATGGTGGGGCAACGACGGCTCGACTACGACTAGGGGCGTCGGAACTTGACACGGGCTTGAATATTGTGTGCATTTTCCGTTGACCTTGGGAAAACCCAAACTAAATATTTTTGCCATAAAAAAAATTAAATTGTTCACCAAACTTTTGTACAGAAAGCATGCATAAATTTTATTTGCAAAAATTATGTGGCTGAAATTTTCAAGAAAACTAATCAAATTTATTTAGTATATTGACAATACTACAACTAAAGAACCAAATCATTTTTCTTGACAACTTTACTCCGGCAATACAGTCAAGACATCAAGGCAGCTTTGTTGGTAATCGTTGAGACGACTGTTGTGCACAAAGAATTCCATACATTGGCCCGGTGCTGCAGAACGAAACTCATACGTTTGTAATGAGTTAATTTCTAGTTCACCTTCCAAGTTTACGTAATTACTTCATGGACTTCCACAGTTTGAGACCCACTTGCCAACCTGGAACTTGACGTTACCGTTCGATTTGTTGACAACTCGGATGATGTCAGCTTTTTAGTCGTCCTTGGCACAACGGTACTCGGTGTCTCCATTCCATGGTGTACAGAATGTTTTTTCAGTATCGGATACGCTGAAAATTGAACTTACCAACAGTAGCCCATAACTCATTGCAAGTAACCTTGACATGACAAAATTTGTATTATTGATGGCAAAACTTCCAAAATGTTTAATTCAATGTTTGAAAAATTTTGAATTGTGCGGGGAACTTATTGTTTAGTGCTTCGCGCCCTAGTGCACAAAAATCCACAGTATTTTATACTGGTCTTAAATTAATTTTGACAAGGTAAAATTTACAAAATTCATGAACATTTGCTTGTCAAAGTGGTCGTATTGTCGAGCAATAAAATTTGTTGCTGTGGAAACTGAACTGCGTTTTCAAATGAAAATTGTTTGCGGTTATGTTTGGAGAACTTGAAATTTATTAGTTCATAAAAATTTGTCATGATTGGTAATAAAGGATAAAACATTCCTTTAAAAATATGTTGAAATTTAAATTAATTGTCATTAAAACAAAGGGCAACACATTTTTGGCAAAAGCGTTGTTTATCTATAAATAATTAGAAAATAAGGTTGCTTTAAGTTACTACGTTTTACATTAAATTTTGTTCCTCGGCAGTAATTACACTTTTCAAATATTGTTACAAAGCAAAAGCAAATGCGCTATCCACTCTACGACTACGAATACAACTTGCATTTTGCGTGACAAAAAACTCTATATATGTCCAAATGGCGTGACATTAGTTGACAATGTAAATATAGTTTGACTAGCACATTATAGGCCCGGAGATACAAAAATTGCCATTTGCTGGCATCAAAATGGATAGGGAAATAAATGCGTTCTGTCGTTGCAGGAATTAAATTTATACAAACATTGAAAAATGTTCAGAAAACAAGATAAATACAGATAATACGTAAATAATGTGAAGTGCTCTACAAAAAAGACTAAAAGTACAAAAACATAGTTAAAAAAATAAGGTTTGCTTAGTATTATAGTTTTAATAGTCGATTTATCTATTATTATACTTTTCTAAAAAATGGGAGCTTAGCACTAGTTTTTATTGAATCTTGCTGCAACAAAACTTACTTCAAAGTTACAAAAAGCAAACTTTTGAACTAATTTCAAAGAATACCTGTGTATGGAAGTAGCAATTTAGCAAGAGATTGTATGAAATTGTTGTTTGGCATTTCTAACTCCATTGAATTTTTGTTATTAAAAACGTCAATGAAATTAGCCGTCAACTTTTTATATTTCCATTGACTTCTCTTGTAATGAATTGCAGTATTTTTTAACGGTCTCCAATTTCAAAGTTAAATTCAGAATTAGTAGGATGTTAATTTCAAATACAAATATTGAATCTCGCTTTTGAGAAATGAATGGGAAAATCCTATTAGTAAAATTATGGTTGAGTTTCTAAAAAAAATTTTATAAAAAAAAATGTCTAGAGAAATAAAACACATTGCATTGATACTATATCAATTTGAAATAGAAGTATAATGCCATAACGTCTCATATTTGTAAAAATAAATTGAGACTTGTATGTATGTATGTTTATACGAGGGACTTTCCTTGCGGATCATCCTGGCGAGCAGACGCATTAAAGGTCTATTTCGCACTCTCG
>JAQFYP010003314.1:0-11095 GCA_034694865.1 Bilobella braunerae | reverse complement strand
CCATTTTTTATTTAGAAAATGCAATAATTTTTAAAATTTTGAAACCGAAGTTTAAAAAAAGTTTGAATTTTGATTACTTCTAGTGTGAGTGTGCATCATCGGGATTGCGCGGTCTCCATTACGGCGGAGAGACAACCGTCAACGTCGTGTCCTCGTGTCCGTAAACTCTTTCATTCTGTTATTTACAGAATAACGGATTCTAATTAACTTCAAGTTAATTAAAATCACTTCTAATTACAATTGCTCTTAACTACAATTCCTTTTAATTACAATTACTGTTAAATGAAATTGCTTTTAGTTACTTTTTATTACGATTTAGAACCCGTGTTTCAAATAAACTGTAGTAAATATATTTATCACGTCCGATGTAGAAAGATTTCCGTCTTATCAAACGGATTTTAAATAAGTTTGCACCAGACGAAATTGAATTAGGAATTAGGAAACGAGAGGAGAAATGAGGATTTTTCGACATGAGTAGATCCTTATCCGCATATTCTGCAGCCTAAAGTAAAGAGCGTTTCACAAATCCAAAAACCCAATCTTCATAACTAGCTTTCGCTCACTTTCCCTTGCTTGATTTTCTCTTTCTTCCAGTGCTTGCAGCACTTGAAACACGCTGTATAAAAAAAAGAGTTATACGGATTAAGTCTCATTGTTCTTATTCTAAACGTGAGGAATTGGACAAATCAAACTTACCTCGACTTCAGCATTTACCAAAAAGATCTCTCTTTTAGAAATAAACAAACTTTATTATTGAAGACTTTATGAACCACACGGTATTTTATCTATTTCATTTCAGCGAAGACAGTGTCAATTTAAAAAAAAAAAAACTTTTTACTATACAGCACTTTTAAGTTCGCACTTTACACTTTTTAAAACTGCAGTAAATTTCTTGATGACCGTTTTCAATCTGCGAAGAATTAATTTCAATAAACTATTCAAAATTAGTTGTTTTTTTTTTATAAAAAGCATGATGAATACGAATTTCAAATTTTCACCAATCCAACTGTACGTAATCTATCCTTATCCAATTAAAACTGTACCCGAAATTAGTAATAGAAACCATCTTTGACAGAATTCTTCTAGCAAAATTTCAGGCAAAGAAATAAATGGTGGCCAATCTGTTCATAAATTCAAAAAATGAATTGCAACAAAAGAGAAGAATGGAAAGTATAGAACCATCCTTGCAGTGATGGAATGATTTGAGGCCGAAGCTGTATTTTCTTAAATACAAAATCTGAGCAAAATCAAATCAAGATTAGTTGAAATTTGTTTTAAAAAATCCTTTCTTCAAAATTCATTTTTGCCTCTAAAGGAAAAAAATACTCTAGCAGAGAAACACTTGTTTGAACTTGTTCTAAAAGTTTGTGTTTGAACTACACTTCAAATTCCAACTTAGCAAATTACTCTTGTGAGTTTTGACTTTTACGTCCCTCATAATTCTCACAAAAATCCAATAGTGGCAATTTAAGTTTGAACTAGGTTTTTCCACCCCATCATAGTCAGTTTTGTGTTACACATCTCGCGAAACAGTTTAATTTAAATTAGCTTTAAAAAGCAAAACAAAATTGAACAATAATTATTTTCCTGAGCGCTTCTAATTTTCCACGATTTTTCAAGGGTAAAAACGCTTATGAAACCATTATAACGTTCAAAAGCAACAATTCAAGGGTTTCACGGTTTTACGCCGTTCTATAATTACTATATATATATATATGTATGTATGTATTTTAATGGAGGTGGTATTTCTACTCACACCGCTCAGGCCGCAAACGGGCCCATTGCAGTAACTCCATATGATACACTGCCAAAGCCTCCCCATCGTCTCCGCACCTGTGTTGGATGTCAGGATAATTTGTACAGCTAAATCATCCCATCGACATCCCAGGCGCATTAACGGAGAGAGTTAGGATTCTTCCCTTACGGAACTCCTTGGTTGGACTTACGCGTCCACGCTATCAATCTGCATATGAAGATTTCCCAGATAAGCTAACAGTCGACAGAATACTCCGTTGCAGAGTGCTTTCATCTCTTCTGCTAGCTCTGGAGCGTGGACGCTTATCGTCCTTTGGCAAGTTTATCTTGGGGTGATCGAGACCAGCACTTTTTTAGGAGAAGCTAAATGTCGATCTCATGTTGCCAGTAGAGAAGCATCGAGGGCTTAACCACCGGACAACTAGCCCAATACTCCCAAATGTTCCCGTGTCCGTGACTCATGAAATATTTTTATTCTGCATTATGCAGTCCATTTGGAGTTTTTTTATTGCAATTGTAGTTTCGAAATCGAATTCCAATTGCGAAAAACGGACGGATGGATGGACGCACAGAAAAAATAATAGAATTGCTATTGAGAATGGCCTAGATTTTTTCGACGTTTTTGTACTCTTTTATGATAACGGCGTCAGGCTCTGTGTCTTTATAAAGGTACTAAAGGGTCAAAAATGTAATTTGACAAGTTGTAAGTTCTTTGAGTCCCAATAGTGCCATAGGTTGAAGAAACAATTATTGCTACTTTGTACAGCCCATTTTACCACTTAGTATTAATAGTTTAAATACCTCGGATGTCTTGAGCATTAGCACAAAAGAAGTACAATGAAATAATCTATAAAGTACTCATTTTCCTTTGTGTACACTGAACAAACTACTAGTAGCCCTAACTACAAAAGGCAGAAACACCTTCCTTTTTTACGTTAACGCCACGTAAGCAGTTCGTTTATTCTTTGATATGATTGACATAAAAAAGCCATGTCAACTTTTAGGTCAATTTAACAAAAGCTATGGAAATTTTATACATCAGATTAAAAAGGTTTCGACACTAAACTTCCACAGCACCGTTCTCTTAAATCTGGAATGACCTTTATCAAACAAGAAATTTCAAATATTTTAGAAAATGTTACATTTATCTAACTTTTTCAAAATGTTTGAAAAAGCAACACATGTATAACAGCTAACGCCATGAACTCAACAAAACACCTAAAGGTCATTTAATAATTAATTGTTGTTAAATTATTACAACTAACAAGCGCACCACGCGTCGTGATTCCTTTAGATTAAGCTGAAACTTGGTAAACGTGTTAAGCCAGTCATAAAACTGGCCCCCAATTTTTAGTTTTTCTCCATGACCATAAATTTCGAAATTTTGTTGAGAAAACGATTTTTAGATGGTTTCGGGAATTCCTTACGGGATTTAACACGTAACATTTGAAATTTTACGAGGTCCCCCTGTTTGAAATCTCAAAAAGTAAATCTTGAACTTTCATTGTATTTAAATAAATTTGTCCGTGGTCATATATTTGCATATACACGTCCAAATTTCCGTGTTCACGATTCACTTTTTAAGATTTTCCAGAGGGGGGACCACGTATAAACTCAAATATTACATGTTAAATCCCATTAAAATTTCCGGAACCAGGCATCTCGAAATCGTTTTTTCGCAAAAAAAATGCAAAATTTATGGACATGGAGAAAAAACAAAAATTGGGGATAAGTTTTATGATTGGCTTAACGTGTTTACTAAGTTTAATGTCAATCAGAAGGAATCGCGACGCGCGGTGTCCTTGTAAGTTATAATTTATTTACCTACTTCTTTTATGCGTAGCTTACTATTTAGAATTTCGAAAAGTTTGTGTACAGCAATTGCTTTCAGTTTTGTTTTTAATTTTCAAATGTGTAAAAAAAAGTTTAAATTGTTCTGCCATTTGCCAACGTCGTTCCGGCCCAGGTATTGTATGTTTGTAAGAGAACTCACCTACCGATAATTATGATAGTAGAGGCTCACTCCGAGCATGCGCTAAAATGGCAAATTTCGGTCTCTCTTATAAAGAAAAAGCTTTAATTTTATAATGTCCGCGTTTCCCAACTGAACATCACCTCCCTGACTTGATGCTGACGTTAGAATGGACGAGTACGAACATGTACTTGGTGAGACAACTCAAAATTTCAAAAAAAAAATTCAAATTTCAAATAGCTTGTACAAGATCAGCCGGAAACGTTGTGGCCAATTGTTTGTCACGTAACAGTACGGCCTTTAATTAAGGTTAAAGTTTAATTAATATCAATTAGAATAATTTTTAACAACAATTACTATTAACTAAATTACTATAGATAGCTGCAAGAAGTATACATCTGAAAAGGATCATTCAAGAAACTGAGGTAACTGTGTTTTTGGTATATCCGAAGCAGATATATATGCATTGTGCGTGCGGCATATGTATCTTAGACGCTTTATAAAAATTGCTCTGGACATTCACTCGAGTTGCTGGCGCGGCGCTAACATTCCATAAAAAAAAAACAGAACCAAATGTAAATGATGGGGAACATTTTTATAGTTTCAAAAAAATTTAATTTAAATTGGAAAATTTATAAATTTGAAGTCCAGTCCAAAATAGGGTTTTGGTTGATAAACCCTTGTAAGGGTATCTGTAGCCTTAGCGAAATAATTAAAAAAAAAGCTTTAGGATTCACCAATTCAACTATTTAAGACCACAATTGCCTAAATCTGTCAACGCGTTTCGGAGATAATTGGTTCCAAATACAGAAAAAAATTTCTACATTAGCCGCCTCTAACCTCCAGCAGGGGACAAGTAGTCAATAGCAAGTTGGAAATGGTTGTAATTGGACTTTTATAACTTCGTTTACAATGACCATTTTTGGTATTATTTTTTCTTGGTTTTCAGTATTAAGCGATTAAGAAAAACACGCCTAACTTGCAGAGCCTATACTAAATTGTTAATCTGGGAGATGATAAAATTAGTAGAGCAACAACCAGCAAATCAAAAAAATACAAAGAGGTTCGATAATTAATTGAATTACTTTTAAATTCGCTTACTTTTAAATACACTTACATTTAATTATACTTACTTTTAAATAAAACTGAAAATCCATCGTGTTGTTAGTTTAAGAAGCTTTATAAAGAAAAAATGCTTTGTACATTGTCGCGAGCGGCTAGCGCGGCGCAGGTCTCGCCGACAGTAAGGGAGAAAATGTCCGTTTATCCTAGACAACCGCCTGGTACTTCCAACTTTACTTGCGACAAATTCTGTCGCAAGCACAAGTACGCGCTTACATTGGCAGTTCGCTCTGAATAGAAGACATATGAGAAGCGGGAAATTTTGGAATCGTGCCCCACGATTTGGAAAGATTTAAAACAGTTCGAGCATAAATTATTAACACTCTGCCGGGCGTTTCTTACTTAAAATGCTCACATTTTGCCAAAACAATCCAACTTGTTTCCAAACTATCTGCCAAATATAATGTTGCGCATTCTAAACAAGCACAAGTACCATTAGCCCAACGTTTGGAAAATGCTGGAGAAGTTCTCGAGAAAGCGCTGGAGTGACTACCAGAGAGAAAAAATTCTATTTCTCTAATATTGTTCTTCAACGAGTAGTGAATAGAGGATTTGTGGAGATGATTACATCCTTATAATGCACCTTCTGCAGCACTTTCTAGAGTATAGAGCGTTTCACAGGTCCAAAAACTCAATCTTCATAACGAGCTTTCTCTCAATTTTCTGCTTGCAGCACTTATGAAACACGCTGTATTAAAAACGACTTACGCGGATTAAGTCTCTTTGGTCTTATTCTAAACGTGAGGAATTAGACAAATCAAATTACCTCAACTCAAATTTCTTTTATAACAAGCATGAAAAATACGAATTTTAAATTTTCAAACATACTAACAATAATAACTAACAATCTAAGTTAAGCTATACGTAAAATTGTTACTGATAACTATTTTTATTTGAATTCTTCTAGCAAAATTGCATGAAAAGAAATAAGTGGTGGCCAATGTGTTCGAAAATTCAAAAAGGAATAAATTGCAAAAGAGAAGAATAGAAAGTTTAGAACCATTCTTGCAGTGATGGAATTACTCTAAATTTATTAGCAATTTTAAAACAAGTTAAATTAAATTACTTACTTTTTTTCATGAACGCTTTGAAATTTGAGGCCGAAGCTGTATTTTTTAAATACAAAATCTGAGCAAACTCAAAACAAGATAAGTTGGAATTTTTTTTAATCCTTTCTTCAAAATTCACTTGTTGCCTCTATTCTTGCAGAGAAGCAATTTGTTCTAAAAGTTTTTGCTTGAACTACACTTCAAATTCCCAATTAGCAAATTACTCTTGTGCGAGTTTTATAAACTTTTACGTCGATCACAATTCTCACAAATAGCCAATAATGGTAATTTAATTTGGAATTAGGTATTTCCACCCCATTCATGTTCATGTTATCAATGTGGTACAGAGTCATTTTGGGGTTACGTATCTCGTGAAACAGTTTAATTTTAATTAACTATAAAAATCAAATCAAAATTAAACAATACTTATTGTCCTGAGCGCTTCAAATTTCCCACAATTCTTCAAGGGTAAAAACGCTTATGAAACAATTATAACGTTCATGGGTTTTACAGTTTTACGCTGTTCCATAATTGATACAAATTTAGTACCTGAAATTCCAAATCATTCATTTCTTACAAGGTTTTGTCGATGAATTTGATATTTTCGGAATGTACAGAGACTTTCCTAAATTTCATTTATAAATTTATTCACGTCATCGGCTTCATTACGGTAAATGAGTACCGTAATTGTTCAATTTTAGGCCTCGATGTGGCCGTAATTTTTACTTCGAAATGGTCCATGATGGAATTCACATCGAGGATAATCGGCATTTTGATCTCTGTTTTCGTCAACGTCCACCATTTTCTGTCATGCCTAATTGCCATATCATCAACGACGAGCTATAATGTGCAGAGCGTTTCACTAAGGCTAATGAGATTATGCTTAGCGCCGATTGTTAATTTTTATAGTCGATTATGGAGAAAATAGAACGAAAACCAGTTTTGGTCACACAATGTTGAAGATTTACATTGTACAAAAGGATTTGAATGTGGTGAACAGCACGTACTTCTATTCATTTTCTAGGTTGAACTAGAATTTAATTCGCACAAAGCCCTAAAAATCGCTGAAATTATTAAAAGAAAAACTAGCCAAACAAACCCGTTTTAGGACAGGAGGATTTTGCGTGGCTTGCGTTATTATTTTTGCGTAATTGTGTTTTCCCAATTGTGTTTTTTTTAAATGCCTTCGTATGGGAGCTAAGCGCGGGAAAAGGGGTAAAAATGCAGAATGCTTTAGTGTAATTCAGCTTGTATTTGAATTCCCGCGTTTATTTGCTTTGTTACGGACGCACAGCCGCTCATTGGCTATTCGATTAAGCCAATAAGTGACAGCTTATAATTTTCCCGTCCTAGAACGAGACTATTTAGCCAATTAGTTCAAAAATAATTAACTGACAACGAATTATTCTTACATCTCACGTGATTGTGCATTTCCGCGCAAATTGCGCGGACAACTTTCTCGGAGAGGCGACCGTCAATGTCGTGCTTGTAAACTTCATATCAAAACTTTCTTTCCGTCAATTACGGCCTGTAATTAACAATAATTAAATTAAATTAAATTAATTGAGCATAAATTATTCACCACTCTACCGAGCGTTTTGTTTTTGTTGTTGTACGAATAGGTGCGGACAAAATACCCACTCTTTCTGCATTTGTTCTTCAAGGAAGGGATCTCAGTACCGGCAGTAAATTTACAAAGTTTTGTGTACAGAGCGTTTCTTAACAAATGGGCCAAGAACAATTTTTCCGCCTTCGAGAATGTTTTGGACGCTTAATAAAGCTCAAGTCCGAGTTGTGTAAATTTCTACGCCAATCACAAATAACACAAAACAAATAATGGTGATTTTCTTTTTACAAAATTCAGTTTAAATATCAAATGTACAGAGTTTTTTTGATACATTGGAAATCGTCTTTTGTAATTGTGCTTAAAACAAAGCGATTGTTTTGAGTGTTGCAAGAGAAACTGCTAGTTTATTCCGTGTGATATGACAATGGCTAAAACGCTTATGACGCAGATACGCTTAAGGTTCAAGAGAAGCAAAGTCCTTTAGCAACTGCAGGGTTTTATGTCATTGGAAAAAATATTACAAATTCAGAACCTTAAAAGAGTGAGAAATTGCTTGCTTATTTCTAGTATCCTAAAACCGATTTTCTTTATATGTAGGTAGCGAAAAATCGAAAATTGCACTTCGTTGAAAATGTATCATCTGAAATCAGATCCTTAATTTCCTAATTGAATTGTCAATTACCACTTGCAACTAATTTTGGTAATTGACCTTTGCCATCAATTGGCAGCTTCCTTGCAAGCGCAACGCTTCTAGCGATTGCGTCAGTCACATTTTACGCAAACGTAATAAACAACTGGCAAATTTTCAAGTTTTGCATCTCTTGCGTTGCGTAATATTTGCGTTGGTAACAATGTGCCATTTATGTGTACAGTGCGTTTTTCAATCGTTTATCCAAAAGCAATTTAGAGAAAGCAATGTACAGTGTGTCTCATAAGCATGTGCTAAAATAAGTATAATGTAGCTGACATGTTGATTATGGCTTACGCCAATGATTGATTGATTGTATAATGTAGCTGAAAGTTGCTAGTATAATTTTCCGTCCTTCTAAACATGGCGAAGATGTAAAAAAAATTGCGCTGAGTTCCCAAATTCAAAAAAATGTCGGCCAAAACTTAAACAATAGATTTGGAAATGCTCTGTATGACCATGTTTACTAAAGCACTGCAGAAAACCGGTGGTGACTCCGATCCGTCGCTTGCAAATGAGGATAAAGACTGGCGACATGGCGCACTGCCGTTGCGACAACTGTTCTGCTTGAAGATGGCTACGCCATTTCCAACATACGACATCCGAGAGAGACGCTCAAGAAAGGGTTATATGCAAATTGAATTCATTAGGTTCTAATGGCTTTAATTAAATCGCTAATTGCCATTTGTATACAGAGCGTCGAAAAGAAAAGGTAGCATTAGGAAACCCTAAAGTTTGCCCCTTACTTTAACGCCATTAAATAAAGTGTTCCGTTTTCCCAAGGTTTCGTTGCAATTCTCAACAGATTGCTGATAAAATTCCAATCCAATAGAATTTCATTCAGCTCATCCACGTCGACACTTGTAAAACACACTGTATAAAATAATAAAAAGAAAATATAAAAGTTTTGTAGTTCGTATTTTTTTAATATTTGATTTTCAAACTCCAAACGCTCAATTCTTTTGGATTAAAAAAAAAAGAATTCAATGTATAAAATTGTAACTTTTTATTGGTTTAAACCAAACAAGCTCATTGTTGGACCAGGCCTTTGGCAACGGTCGTTTTGGAGTTCCATATAAACAAAGTGGTTCACAGGGTAAACTTCCCCTGGTACGTAGGGTACCCGGGGAAGGTTTTGAAAAGCGATTTTGAAAAGGGATTTTGAAAAGAAAATGTATTTTTGAGAATTAGAAATAATGGTTACGTGTTGGCATGAATCAGGAGTCGGGAAATAGTTCCCGACAATAGTTTGGACAATCACAATCAGACTTTCACTTTCTCATGTTTTACTACGTTTTAATACTTTCTCTAGGAAAACATAAAACTGAATGAAACACAATGTGTTTCACAAAAAATTTTTCGTTTGGACACCTTACTCAGCAAAAAATCTAAATCTAAAATTTTTATCTAAATAAAGCTCATTATTTTAAATTTCAAATTCAATTTTTAAAATGTATGCGTATTTTGCTATGAAAGAAAAGTTGCGGCAATTAATATGTTTACAGTGCGTATACTAAAATTTTAACTAAAATTTTCAATGCGAACAGAATCAACTAGAGAAGCGTTCTATTTCAAATTATTTTTTCTTTTAGAAGCAGGAATTTTTCAACCTTTTGAAATTTTAAATTGTATTAGTTCGTGAATCTCAGAGATTAATAAATAAATAAATTAAATTAAGCGCGGTTAATTTTGGCGGAGAGACGACGGTTAATGTCGTGTCCGTAAACTTTCGTAAGTACTACCGTCTTACTACTCCCGGACGACTTTATTCCCAAGTATGCTATAAAACAATCTAGTCTCAGGTGTGGGGTCTGCTAGCTTGCAATAATTATAATGAACGTGTTTTTTGTAAGTAAATTTTATAATCCCTATGCGTGCGTGCATAATCTCTTCTTCAAAATATATTATTCAGATGAAGAAATTGCGACTAACCAATAGAGAACGTCCTAGGGGAAACGGCTCTTGTCCTAAGACTGGCTTGTTTGACTACGCTAACTGAATAATACAAGAATAAACATCGTTCGTCACAGCGTAATGTGAAAAATTGGAAAAATCCGTATCTGTTCGATTTTGTTCTAAATTTCACTTCAAAAAATCAGTCTAAATTTTAATTTAAAAAAAAACATCCTAATTTTTTCCCCTTACCTCTCATTCGGGGAAATTGACCGAGGAGAATGAAAGCTAGCAAATCAAATCCTTTACTTTCTATAGGGCAATCTCTAACAGCCAACTCAATCATATGCCCAACGCGTTGGGAAACTAATTTTCTTTATTTTTAGCTATTGTGAAGTAATTTTTTCTAATGTACGGCGTGAAATTAAGAAAATTGCTTTTCCCGAAATGTACAGAAATGCGCAGCAACAGTATAACGCAATTTTTAACATAAATTTTTTAGGACTAAAATGTAACAGAAAGGAATTACTTCTCAAGTTCCTAGTTATGAATTTTCATTTTTACCTGAAATTTTCCAACGAAAATTTTCAAATTTTCTCAGCTGTTGATGTTTTCAACAAAAATGAAGACAATGATGACGGAGTTTAGAGGGTAGTCTTGGAATAGTCGCAATATTTCTTGGAATCGTGTAACATGTACAGAGCGTTTTTTTGTGGCCTAATTTTTTCTTTTTAAATTTTAAAAATTCTCAATCTCCGCTTTCGTCGATGCCCACGTTCCCTGTCATGCCTAAAAGCGATAGAGTCAAGGATGAGCTTTAATATACAGAGCGTTTCATAAAATCTTAATGCTGTTATTGAGTGCCATTTCCTAATTTTGGAAACTAGATCATGGAGAAAAATGCGATAACATCCAGTTAGGCTGTTCACTAATTTCCTGCTCTAGTAACATCATTTATTTGTTGTTGTTTTTGAGTTGGCGGTGGTGGCCTAGTGGTTGGAGCTTCAATCTCTCTTCACTAGCCATCATGAGAACGGGGGTTCAAATCC
>JAQFYP010003313.1:0-11097 GCA_034694865.1 Bilobella braunerae | reverse complement strand
CAAATTTAACTTTCACCACATTACCCTTCCGGAAGTGAAAGTTACCAGTTCAGAGCCTAAAGTTCTGCCAATGAAAAGGAGAACTCTTTTTTTAAACTTGAAATTTTTTTTTTAAATTTCAAAAGCCTCTTCAAAGTCCAAAGGAATATTAATTTCCTCGTGTTCAAAGTGTTTGCGCACTTTTATCTTTCATTTTTGCATTGCTTATTTAGTACAACTCTTGACGCTCCAAGCGTATGATTCCACCAATTTCATTTGAAGCTTTTTGAGCGAAATGCGCCGAGTAGGGATTGAAGTGCGAATTTATTTTCGCACTCTTACTTTTGTGTTTCGGCGTTTCTTTTTAATTCTTCAAAGCGAAAATTAAATTTTCGGAAAGCCAGGAAGCGAGTTTAACTTTTTTTTTCTGAGAAAATAATTTTTTTTCAAATTCCAATTGATTTCTCAAAATTAAAAACAATTGTCACAATTTTGCAAATTCCACAACTTCTTTCCAAGTCACAGTTCCTCCAAAATTTTAAATCGTATTATCCGTATTAACTTTGTTTTTATTTAGACGCCGTTTACAATAATTAAAAAGAATCTGCGGCATTATGAGCCCAAAACAAGTTCGTTCCACTGTTCGATTTTGCCTTTTTGCAGTGTGCTGCTTTTGAGAGTTTGCGATTTTTTTGAATCTTTTACTGGAATTAATTTATTACTCGGTTGAAAACAGGATAATGAAATCGCCAGATGTCTGTTCCAGAAATTTTCAAAGTACACAACGGGTCCCCCCTTTGCATCTTTTTCGAACCAATTTCAAAGTAGAAAACTTAGAAATTTTCGAAATACTAATCCGATTACATATTTTTTTTTCAACAGAGTGGCTTCAGTGCGCCGCAGCGCGCTTTTATTTAACTAAAGGAATCTTTAAATATTTAAATAAAATTGTGTAAATCAATAGTTTTGTAAGACTACGTAGCTATAATGATCCTTGTACTTTAGAAGTAATTAATTATATAATTTTGTTTCGATATTGCTTGCTATAAAAGTGAGAATATTTTTTGCTTAGGATAAATACCTTCTGAGATATAGAGTCTAGCTGAAATTTCTATGTTAAATTATATATTTTTATTAAATGCCGTCTATGTTCTACTAGCCAAACATGCCGTCCTATGAAGGAGGAGTTGTCACACACAAAAATGTCTTTATATTTACAACAAAATTGATACTCAACGCTAGTACTGACAGAGTGCAGTTGACTTTTGATGTGACCATTTCGTCTGCTTACGAAGAGAAGTACGACTATAAATATTATAGCGCTTTTATGTATAAGATTTAAGAATTTTTCCACCACATTTTGTTTCAATTTAAGAAGTGGAACACTTCTTTAATTAAAAAAGTACGAATGAGATATCTTATATACATACTATAGACAATATCTACTGAGAATCAAATTGAAGGCCACAGTCCAGTGCTCCGGGCCGTAAAATCATTCTTATTGCACTCCATATTTCATGAAAAAAGATTTCAACAATTAGAGATTCCATTAATAAACTTTTCATTGAGAGTTTGAAATTAAAATTTGGGCAATATCGAATTTCTCATTTCAATGGAAATTTGAAACGTGTTTTTTTTTAACTTACCTTTGATGCCCTATTCCAACCTGCATGTTTTATGAACTTTTTTGGAAACCTTTTTTAATGCAAAATTCTAACGCATAAGTGTAAAAAGAAAGCATACGCAGCATAATTAAAAGACAAATATAGATGGGAAAATGCTTGAAATCTGTCTGTACATCTACAAGTGGAATCGAAATTTTCAGTCCTAGTAAAACCTACGTCAAAATGCCTTAAGAATTATTTTAGAAATATTATTATTTATAAATAATTATCATTTTAAAATAGAATTATGTTAAAATGTTTTGCTTTTCTGCATCAATACACTAGTCAGCTCAACAATACCAGCCTCGTCGCCATTTATGAAAATGTTACTTTGAATGACCACATTTTGGAATATTTTGAGATAATTGAGTGATTTAGTGCGCATAGAAAACTGTTTTAGATTGTGTAAAAAGAATAAAATATGTTCAGAATGTGATTCTCAAAAAAAATTAACCGGTAACGTTTAGAAGAAAACCAATTTGTCAATTAAGAAATCAATTAGTTAATTATTTAGTTAAGTTATTCGGGAAATTTGTCAAGTTGAAAATCCGCTTGCAATTATCTTATGATTTTTCAGGCTACAATTGAGAAGCGTATAGTTGAGTATGCTCATCTTTAGCATTAAACTAAAAAAAAAATATATACAATCCGTTTCAGATTTACCTGTTCAAATTGAGCAGGCATTTGTAAATGTTGTTTGGTCAATTCTTAAAGGAGTTGTTCTGAACAAACAAGACAATTGACATTGTAATTAGCATTGAAAAGAACCAACTTTTTAATTCACGCAGGTTCTTGTTTTCAAAATTTCAACAGTCTATTAATAAACCAAAATAAAAATTTAGACAACTCATTATATTTTGAGCTAATTTTAAGTATTATAGGAAAATAGGAACAATAACAAATTAAGAAAACTTGAACTAATACTTCCTATTTGAAAAAAATTATTTTGGCAGTCCCGGTGCCTACCGGTATAGATCGATCTGATCGACACAGTCCGGATATGAACCGGGACGCTCCCAAATTTGCTCGGACATAATTAAAATTAAATCCATTCTTCTAATTTTTAAGTCAGTCCTAGGATGTACATCGCAATTTCTTCACTCGTGGGTTCGAGTGCCATGGCCGCCTGACCTCATTATGTTTGCTATTTCTACTGGTGTTTCCTAAGGCATTGTCCCTTACATGGAACCACGTTACCGTGTACATGCCAATACACGATTTGACCATTGTAATATATGTTGTTAAGCGATCATATTAAGTCACTTTTATACTAATTTCAGCGGCCGATATCCACTCATGCGCAGAAAATAAATCCTATCCTATAAATAAATCCTATTAAATGGTGATTTACTAAATAAAACAATAATAATAAAATAAATAAATAAAAATTAACTCAGATTGTTACTAAACTTTGATTTGCAATAAAAATGTTAAATAATTATATATACATATATATAATTAAATGAAATTAGTTTCTCATTGTTAAACCTATTGGCATAATACTTTTCTCTTTGTCTGTTTGAATTCGAAAAAAAAACATTTTAAACATTTTAAAAATTAATGAATTAAACAGCAATGTATTTGAGTGAAGTGAGGAATGTATTCAGTGCGCGTTTAGCGTTCTGAAAACATTAGCATAAACATACTAAAGCTAATTTGAGCGGACACCGACAAAACAAAGTTATAGTAGTATTTCGTTGCGAAATAGAAAAATAACGCGTTATTTGGCATTTCCCACAAGGGGCTGGTCAACATGTAGGGAGAGGTAGGGATTGGTTAGGAAAGGTTTAGTCTTGGCTGGAATTATCCCAAGAGGCTCAAGGAAATCCTTATCGCCTCATTTCCATATCCTCTGAACGTGTGGCCTAATAACGGAGATACAGGCGAGAGCTTAATCTCCCGAACACACGAGTCAGAGGCAAGGCAATGGCTTAAGGGGACAACATTGAGCAAAAACTTTTTTTTAGCTGATTGTGATTGTGGGATTCGAACCCACGTTCTTATGTTGGTAGAGGAGAGAGACTGAAGCTTTAACCACTAGCCAACTCGGCCAAGTATAGTTGCAAAATAGTGGTTTATTTATCTCAACGAGGTTGTGCATTAAATGAACAAATAAACATATGCAGTCGCAGTACTGTAGTTGTTGTATAGAAACTTTTAGGGTAGGTTGGTAATGTTTTCACCAATGTCCAATGCATAAGTCACAATATACTGGTCCGGTTGCTTTTTTACAGTTGTTGAAATAACTCTGACTTTATAGCAAGTTTTATCTTCGTCCCAACTAGTGTATTGTATGGAGATTTCACGCAAATGCCACATAGCACTTTTAGAAATCATATGCTTCCAAAAAAGTAAGGAGTTCGCTTGTGTAATTTTCACTTCAATTTCTTGTTCACTTCCGGGATGGGATATTTTTGATGTTGGCGGGTTACTGTTTCCCTCGAAAACGATTTTACTATAAAAAAAATAAGTTTCTTTAGATAACGTTTGTATACTTCATCCTCCATACGAGTACACCAACGTAGTGTAAATTGCATTTAAATTTTAAAAAATTGTTAGACATTGTAAGTTTACCTCGATTTTTCCAATAAGGTTGCCGATCCTACGCTTTTCAGAATTGTTTCTTCGTCGAATCCAAATAGTTTTGCAGCACTTTGAAGTTTCACTTGAATCTAGACGGATACAAGTATAATAAAAATTCAATTTAGTTTATTTAAAATTTATGTTTTCAAAATGAAAAGCTTGGTAGGTTACTTTTGTTGGCCTAGTTTCAATTTCGAAATCAGCCCAAGCCTTTTTATCGGTGTGGGCACTTTTTACGGTAACTCGGCGCCAATCTTCTTCGCGAACTTCCTTTAACTCCTGTTTAAATACTACAAACATGACCCATTTCCCATTAAGAAATTCGTCACGATAGGATGCGGCATCAACTTGCAAAGTCAGTCTAAAAAATATTAAACCTGTTCTAGTTACATGCATTTAGGGTTAGGAGAAAATAAAATTTATACGACAATCAAACTAATAATTAAAAAAAAAATTAAAAATTTCTATATTATTACAGTGAGTTGAAATGAATCCGAGTTCCACTTGGGCGGGCCACGGAATAGAATGTACCTTGAACTGGGTTTGTATGTTTTCCGTTTCTTACAATTACAACAAAACAATTCTGTAATGTTCAAGATATAGTAATATTATGATAACATAGTATAAGTATTAATTTAATGAAACATGCATTGCAGATAGGAATAGAACGTTTTTGAAATCGCAATATACCTCTTCCTTAATTTCCGGAGCGACATTGCTAATGTTTTCCGCCGTAAAGATACTTTGGGGAGTGTCAGGGTATCGGGCCTTAGTTGCTGACAGAAAGGTTACTTCCAAGGAGTCTCGAATTTTCTCAAATTTTTTTATGGTGACTTTTGTTAACTCTAGCCAAATTCCAGCCTTTGATCCATGACCGCTATGTACCCACATACTAAGCTTATACACAGAGGAGTCAGTTGTGATGACAAAATTCAGTTCATCACAAACCGTATTCGGCTCTGGTAACGGAATTTGTAAATCTCCTTTAATACGAATTGCCTTTGTAATAATCAAGCTAAAAAAAAGAATTGACAATACACAACTTTTGAAAAAAAATAAAAAGAAACAGTGTTCAGACAACATGCAACATTTCTTATTATGGTTTGTTTTCTGAAAATCCAAAAACCACTCTCTTCGTCTCATCTATTCAATGCAAATGGAAGAATCCCATATGCTCAATACTAGACACTCAAAATTTGTAGAAATTCATAAAAATTTTTTTGCAAAATAAATTCTGTCTAGAAATGTTTGCTCTGATTCAATTTCATGGGCTCAAATGCTGGTTAAACCAACTGCATGCCAACAATTTAATTTCCATTAATTTCTTGTTATTACAATTTGCAATTTCTCTGCCTAAGTCAAAAAACACTCAAGCCGAGGCATATATTTATCAAAAATTAAAAATCTAGAATTAGTAATCTAAAACTTAAAAATCTAGAAATAAAATAAAACATAAATATGGTGAGACCCACTAGAAACACTTCAAAAAAAACAACAGGTTAATTTTAATACTGCTCATTTGCACAATTCTGCCAGAAAGAAAAATTTCACAGAATTTTTTTAACCAATTATAAAAGGTTAACAAGCTTTCAAATTGTGTGTTTATGCATTCTGTGCAGGTATAATTTATTGGAGACAAGCAAATGAATTTTCGACAACGTTCATATACTCACTTAAATTAAATATATTAAAAGTAATAACTCACTTATTTTCTGCGTTCGAACCATCATACTTCAGTGTTGAGCACAAGTATTGTGCTGTTTTTGGTGGATCTTGAAAATCTGAGACTACAGCAACCAAGTAGTACTATTAAAATGATAAGTGTTTGTTAGTCAACTATGTTTCCTAACTAGCAAAAATAATTAAAATTTAAAAATTTAATGGTTTTGAACTCGTACATGATAGCACTCCACACAATCTGTTGCAAAAAGGCAAATGATGAAGGCACACAATTGGGTAGTTGCTATCCTCATTTCATGTGCAATTATAATTCAGAATAATAGAAACTGTGAAATAAGTTCGAAGAGCTGGTTATTTTGTATATGATTAAACGCACTTTAAATTTGAAAAATGTATGATTTAGATGTCTCCAATTTTATTGTATTTATGCACAAATGCTGCCAGCCAACCTTTATGGAATCACTACTATTTTACTAAAGTATTTCGTTCTTGAAGGAAACTTTGGTTTTTGTGTGCTTATTGCAATGCAACGTAAATTCAAATTGCATTTATTTATGTGACACTACCTATCAATACAATATAGTTAAGGTTAGTCAGTTGTATTTGCTTTAAATTGAAACTAATTAGTTAATTGGGCCTATCTAGTCAAACTTTACATACATTGCTTTTCATGTTTCTACAAAATTTTGACAAATGTCATGATTTTGCAAAAGAATTTTGCGACAAACTGCTAAAATGTGATTTGTTGGATCCTAATAGAATTCGGTAATTCCAAGAGGCCTCTTATCACAAAAGTGTCTTATCTCAAACCATGTTTATAGTTATACAAAGTGGTAGCAAAATTTGCTAAATAAAGTAGTATCTTGTTTGTCCATTTATTATATAAAATAAACTAGGTCGAAAATTATATAGCTGCATTTTACGAGCAATAAAACAAGAAGGAGAGTCTGCACATGTTGTTGCTCCATACATAAATTCCAGACGTCAAAACTAACGTACTACAGTAGAAGAATCTTACAAGGTAAGCTCCCCAAGTGAGGCCTGAGTTAAGGTACCACACATACCTACACTTCATTAGTACCCTGTTTAGACCAAGTTTTTGGAGAAAAATTTCTGTCAAACAAAAAAATTTCAAAATGGCGGCAAATTTGAAAAAATTAGTTTGGGACTTTTTGAAATATTCCAAAGGGATGCGTCAAAGTCCCAATTTTACGGCTAACATTCCATAATGATTCCAAAAAAAGAAAAATCAAAAAGTTTTTTTTAGTTTCTTAAAAATGTTTTGACTGTAAAAGAAATGTTTAAAAAAATCTTTTCAACTTTTCAACTTCGAAAAAGTCAAAAAAGAAAAAGTCTTGGAAGACAGCCGGGTTTACCCTGGACCGATATTTTGTATTATTTGATTTACTTTGATGACAAGCTCCTTATACGCTAATGAACTTGTGGACACTGCTCATGAGCTTTTCAAAAAATCCCAACACTCATTTTTTTTTAAATTGCCGCTATTTTAAAAATTATGCATTTGACAGAAGTATTTTTCTAAAATCTTGGCCTAAAGAGGTTATTAATTAAGTATAGGTATGTGTCGTACCTCAACTCAGGCCTCACTTGGGGAGCTTACCTTGTTAGTATAAATTAAATATTAATAAAAACTCAATAAAATAGTAAAATTATATTCATGCAAAAATAAATTTGAGAGGCTTCAGCTGTTGACATCACAGGAGGGAAAATCAGATTCTATTTTCAATTCATTTGTTTTAAGCGTCATGATGACAAGCTCTTGAAAAAATCGATTACAACAAAACAGCTATAATTCAATCTCCTACCACCTAAAACCATTCAAACTTTAAGCCGCCTTATGCCTTCTAAATAGCACATAAAAACTAGTACTTCACAGAGCAGCAATGAAGAAAGATTAAGCCGCCTTATGCCTTTAGTTTTAGACTCAGACACTTATGAACAGCATATCATTGATGAAAAGTTTTAATTAACAGTTATATTAAAAGAAATTGGTATATGTGTACTCCAGAAGTAGATTTTAGGAGATAGTTTGATGCTGTACTGTTTTATTTCAAAAACCTGTGTAAATATGCTGTTGTTATTTAACGGAAAAATGAAGATATTGATTGATACTTCACGCCTGATTTTAGAGGAAATTCTAGCAATGCTAACAAAGTTAAATAGTTAACCAAATTCCTTTTTGACCGTTTCTATTGGTTGTCGTCTACTGGAAACTCAACAGTCCCATGGAAAGCGTAATTATGTCATCTAAAACCGCTATTAAATTTTAAAAAAAAGGGCGTGCAAGAACCCTCACAGACGCAATTATCAAAATGGGAGAGTGCTTGAACAATAATTTGACGCGTAGGTATTTAGTATAAGAAAAAACAACAACTGAAAAACCAAATAAGCATTAGATTCCAGTCATGCAAGGATACATTTGAAAAATTATTAGAGCGTTTTCAGTGTCTAATTTGCATAAGGGATTAATACTGATGATTCTAATGGATATCCTCTGAGATTCTACCTTTGAATTTACTTGGCAATTAAGAAAACTGTGGGAGCGCACGGTGCTCAAGAACCGTGGGCGGGTTAAGTTTGGTCATCGAAAAAAACGTTGAAATTACAGATTTGAACATGGAAAAGTAGCAAAGTGAGAAGTCTAATAAGTTTTCCTTGCTCACAAAAGGTCGCGATTACTTTCAAATTAAATTCTAAGTAGGTATAAAATTTTATGTTAATCATTTAAACTTAATTTTTAAATAGGTTAACTAACCTTGTAGTATTTCTGACGCTTCGTCAAATGACACTTGCAACTTACATGCACGTTTGGAGGAGACTTATAGATTCTTAAAACCGATGTTTTACATTTAAGGGAGACTTTACTTTCCCAGACTTTTTTTTTCGTACGGAACATAAGAAACGCTTTGTACATTAAAAAATGTCTTTTATTAAAATTAAAATGCAAATATTGACTCTTTGGTTGGAGTTTGGCGTTTCGTCTTAAAACTCACGCTCCCATTCCTTGTGCACTTGAAAGTTTTAATTTAAGTGAGATTTTCAAGTTCGACTTGCATTTTCTTTTCTCCATTTGTATTATTTTCAATGAATAATGCTAGTATGGAAAGTTAAACAAAACTTTGAGTTCTCATTTCTGAAGAAAAAAACTTTAAAATACATTGTAAAATAGCAAGTTTCAATACTTGTCGCAAGTTTGATTACCAAGTTGCCATAAAACAAAAATTTCAAATCCAGTTCTCCAAGATAGAATTTCCGGTTGAAATGCAAAATACAACAGAAGTTGACTCAGTAAACCAAAACGATTGATAATGCTATTAATTTGTAGTTTCATCAAGGCTAAACACACTCTTTGCTTTGAAAAAGTTTCTGATTTTCCTGTTCTAATTTCTTAAAAAATAAACTTTATTTAAAAAAAACCTTAAAAATTAAAAATGTTATAGGTGAGCGCCGTAGAAAACTCAGGAAGTTTATGGAACGAGTGCATATTCATTTTTTAGTTATGTCTCGACAATTTTAAGTGCATTTTTGGTGTTACTTGAAATTTAATCATGAAATAATCATCTGAAATTGAGATTTATTTCAGCTTCAAAAAAATGCTGATCTTTGATGTCTTATAAATTTTTTTACATCAAAAATTTTAGAATTAAAAACAATATACCGTGCGTATCACTACATTCTGAACACGGTGATTTGTTCCTGTGACATATTCTCCACTTCGAAAAGTATATACAAACTAATTAGGAAGTCTATCATTTAGTTTTTGTCATTCAATTATTTCAAAATTTAAATTTAAATATTTAATGTAAATTTTAAATGTATTTGAATCTTGGGATCAATTCAAAAATCACTAAAATAGAAGACTTCAACTAAAGTTTTAATTTAAGTGAGATTTTCATGTTCGACTTGCATTTTTTTAATGCTATTTGACATTCGCCTATGGCCTGGTCAACATGATTTCTTGTGTGAGTGAGTGGGGGATGGTGGTACCAGGGTGGTACTGTCCTGTGAGTTGACGAGGAAGTTCTGAGTGAGTGAGGCCCAACACCCTCCTACGCATACCGGCTCAAGCCCACCCTCCACAACCGCAACTACTGCACGCTTCCACTCAGCGCTACCACACCTCTCAATTTTTTTGTGCGGCTGCCGAGATTCGATCTCGGCACCTACCCAAGCTAGACAAGTGTCCTAGCCCCTCGGACTACGAGCCTTGGGTTAACGACTTGCATTTTCCTTTCTCCATTTGCATTGTATTCAGTGACTAATGCAAGTTAGGAAAGTTAAGAACTGTGAGTTATAAATTCTGCAGAAATAGAAAACATGGTAAAAGAATAAATTTCAATATCTACGGCAAGTTTAATTACCATGTTGCCAGAAAACAAAAATGTCAAATCCAATTTCCCAAGAGTGAATTTTCGATTCAAATGCAAAATAAACCATTTGCATCAAACATAAAAAGAATTATGCTAATTTGAAAAAGTAAAATTACGCCCGATCCTCACTTACCGTACCGGGTCGATGCTGCAAAATGCGGAAAAATACCTAAAAAAAAGAATTTTAGTAGCTGAAAATTAAAATTGTTTAATTATAAGAAACTGCACGGTATTTTTCCCTTGCAGCATCGACCCGGTACGGTAAGTGAGAATCAGGCGTTAGTGTTCAAAAAAGTTTTTTTTTCAAGTTGTTGAACAAGATTGAGTACTCTGCGAATCTTTCACTCCTCTGCGTCTAATTTACTTCCATGTAACACAAATTCTTTGCGAATTAATCCAAGGGCTAAAATTTCACGACGTCTAATTGACTCGTTCAAACAACCGCACGGGATTAAAATTTACTCACTTCATGACACACATGAGCGTAAAACATCAAAAATTCGATTTTCAAAATTTCAATTTCAATTTTCCTCTATCCTCTTTCCTCATTCGACTAATTTGTAGTTTCATCAAGGCTACACTGTTTTAAAGAAGTTCCGATTCCTCTGTTCTAATTTCTTTAGTTTTTGTCATTCAATTATTTTAAAATTAAAATTTTAATATTTAAATTTATCTAGGGATCAATTAAAAATCACTAAAATAGACTTCAAGTAAAATAAACTTAAAAGGAAAAGGCACGTTATTTGACATTCCCGCAAGCGGATGGTCAACATGTAAAGGAGAGGGGTAAGGAAATGGTA
>JAQFYP010003312.1:0-11099 GCA_034694865.1 Bilobella braunerae | reverse complement strand
ACGAGACTTGCCCCGCAATCTGACGTTCTGTCGCATGGAGCCGTGTTCCCTCCGTAGCAGAAGCCATCCCTTGCCTCGTAGTTGTCGTGACATGAGCAGAAGCCAGTACCATTGCAATAAGACTTCCATGCACATAATTGGTCGTTGACAGCATAGTCACCGGAGAAGTCGATACAGGGCTCCCCTACCGTACGTCGGCACATTTCATGTCGGCTGTCCCAAGTACTCGGAGCCTTGCATATGCATAATCCGTCAAGGCATGCTAGTCCTGTTGTTTCGTCACATAAAGTACTTCGAGGCTGGTCAAAACATCGTCGTCCAATAGTTTTCCTCAGTTCACAGCCAGTTGACACCGAGGTGTAGCCTGGGAGGGAAAGGTGCCCTGGGACACGCACTCTGCATTTGGGCCGCATTCACTAATATTTGTGCACCGTGTCCCACTTACTGGAAAACATTTGCCAGTAGTTTTGTTATAACTTGAATCTGACCTGAACCGGCATCCTTCAGGGTTGCTGCAAAGGGCCCCCTTCCAACTTCCGTCGCAACCACATTTACCATCGGTGCAAGTAAGGCCATTATATGCATCGCACCAATTTTGCTCGTTGCACAAACCGCCTACCCTTTCCCCTCTGGTGCAGTGATGATTGTCGTTGGAGGCCATCAGTGGTCGTTCGCAGATACAAACTGCCCAGTTTTGGAAGAATAGCGACAAGGAATTTGCAGGGCAGCCAAACTTCTTCTTGACAAAATCCTCCTTAACCACATAAGTACCAAGTGGAAGAACGCATTTTTGTAAGGCTGCATCGTAGAAGCCTGTTGTGCCACTTAAATGTGGTATAGTACAAGATGGTTCAAATGCGTTTACAAATACCATGGCCACAAGAACGGCAAGACTTGGTAAGAGTTTCATGGCTAGAAACTTTATTTCTTTTTGTTTTGTTATAGTGTGTTTTATATTTTTTGGACAGTTGGCTAGGCACTAATTTAAAGGAGTAATTAAACAGCACTATAGGAGTAACGAAGTGTAATTGAAATTAATTGGCTCACTTCGCCTAACCACCGACTTAAAATTGCGACTCTTTTTTTACTAATTCGAAGTTGTAGCTACCGTGCAGAGAACTGCTGAGTTTATTCACTTAAAAAAAAGTCAACGAAAACAACACTTAATAAATATGTAAGCCACAGGAAACAAACAGAACGTTTCAAACATTATAATTTTGTTCCATCTGTCTGATTTCTTACATTAGAAAAAATACTATATCAAAATTATTGTAAAATTTTGTGTGTAGACCAAGTGAAGTAATGCTAATCTCAAATCTGAAATAATTTTTTTTCCAGAAATGAAAAACAGGAAAGTTATAAGTTTTTGATTTTTTAAATTCCTACACCTCAAATCTTGCACGATGATCCTATGTTGTGCATCGAGCTTTGTTAGCCCCATAGTAGACATCCCTTGCCTCATAGCACTCATCACATGCTCATATATCTGCATTATTAAGTAGCGGAGCAAAAAACAAGCTACTTCATATTTTCGTCTTGTCTGTGTGTCCGAATATTTGTCCGAGTGTCAAAAACTTCTCACAAACAGATTTCTAAAAAAAGAAAGTTCCCATAAGATAGCTAATGCGCTACTTAATAAAGCCCTAGACAAAAATTTGTTTAAGGTAATAAAAACGACAATACTTCTCATGTTCCGAACTCGCAAAAAACTATTAAAATTAGGCGGATACAATACAGCATTTTTCATTTTTTTTTACAGTGTTTCCAACATGTTTTTGGTAAATGTCTATTGCAGAGCCGCATTTATTGATAAATCCGAAAATTCGAACTTGGGGGTCTTTAAGGGGGTCGTCAAAATGAGGGTGAACACTCACAATTTTTCTCAACTCAATGAAATCTCTTAAATTTACATGCCCATCTCCATCAGACAAATTAAGCTTCTCCCGTTAATTACTAATTAATAGTAACACGCGCATGCATGATGCTCAGAGACTAACATTTGGTAAGTCTCGTTTATTTTGTTGCATAAACGCGTAACAAAACGTTGCTCAAGATCCGCGTGTTTCTTGGTGAAATGGTCCATTGTTAGGGGGCAGAGGAAAGATGTCACAACTGTCAATGGTACCATCATTGCTTTTCATTTTATGTATAATTGTCCGAAACCCAAATTTCTTTTCTTCTTTCTTCAGTCTTCGAGTTTCACTTTTGAGTTGAAATGAGTGGGAAGGGTCCGTACTCGTACAAATTTACATTATACGGATACCACACATTTTCATTTCTTTAAATTGTTTCCAATGTTTTTGGTAAATGTTTCTAAAGGCGGATTCATTAGAAACTAGTGGTGGATACAACGTGTGGATATCATGGGCCAACAATTTAGTGTGCTAAAATAACCGGTGGATACTATGGGACACTGGTTGGTTAACATCAATTTGTATGGTCTGCTTAACATTTATGAGTTTACATCGCATCAATTAGTCACGGAATGTTAGTAGTAGATCAATTGTAGTTGTTAGTATTATGTTGCCATAAGTTTGGAGACAAAAATTTCTGTCAGAAATTACAAACATGTTGCCAATGCTAACTACAACTGGGCGACATGACCTTCTAAAAATTTGCTCTGACTCTCTCAGTGGGTACTTAAACTGCGTGCAAGTGTAGTAGCCTTCAGAATTTTCTCGAGTCCTCACCGCAAACTGACACACGAGCAAGCTCGCCAGCGTCAAAACAATATCAGCTCCTACTAGCACTGCGCTTATGAGGGGATGCAAATTAAACCTTAGAATTGTAAATGACAAGCAAATCGATGTAAAAATAATTCCATAGTATGCCACCTGAACCATAGCTTTCTGGATATCGTTTGTAGCAATGCTGAAAACTTGAACTTTTCTGTAAAAGCTTTGCATATTCAGTCGCTGCTCAAAGTTACTCACTTTTTGGAGTGCTCTAATTGTTTTGAGCCATTGCAATATCACAAAGCTTGAAATTAGCATGTAAATTATGGCAAAGTCAGTCCAGAACACGTTGACAACTAAAACAAGAGTTGTCAGTGCAATTGTAAATACATTTCTAACAATTTCAATTGGAATTATGTATGAGAAAAAGTTGACGATGGGACGTGTTAAGGAAAAGTTTGTGATCACGGAGGCGGCTATGAGACCTGGGATTCCGACAATCGATGACATAAAAAGTAGGGTGAACGTTATGAGGCCGAACCGAAAGGCCTCGTCCTTCTCGCCAACCATTTTGCCAAGTTGCTCACCTGTATTTAAATCAGTTTAAAATTAGAGATCTGTGAACTGCTCGATGTAGTTAAGTGATAAGTTAATTAATTAATATAATTCTAGTTATAGATGGGCATGCTTCTGTTTCCAGAAACTAAACAATGCCCGTTTCCTTTCGGAAGTCGGAAGCGGATGGTTTTGGTTTTGAGAGAGACGGTTAGGATTTCCTTTTCTTGTATAAAACGGGGAAATTGGCAAAGAAAGGTACAATTTTTCAAGAAACTAGCGGTTAATTTATTTATAGCGTATTTTGCTTCATATGTGATTTTCAATACTGACTTTTTTATTCATATTCATTCATTTTGTTAAAAATCTTTCAAACAAAGTATTTGAAATTGGCTAATTTCTTAAAGAAAAGCCAGGAATACTTTTTTACTGCAATTATTATAATAAATAGACGGTTCAAGGCGTTGTGTTTCTAGATTTACTTTACAAAAAGATATTTTTTTTAAGTATGCATTTTTGATTGCAAACACGTTAGCGAAATATTAATTCAAATAATAAATTTCCATCTCAGTAAATTATTCATTATTAATTTGTTAAAATTTAATTAATTAATTAATTTAATTTAAATTAAATCATAACTATTGATTTTTTTACGTTTCGTGTATAATTTGCACAAAAATTTGAATCCATGTGACCACTGTACCGCACTGATGAAAGTTTCTACAGTTTCCGTTTCGTTTCCGTTTTTGTTTTGTTCTTGTTTCCAAGAAAAAAAAACTGTTTTGCTTCCGTTTCCGATTATTGGTTTTGTTTCCGTTTCCTCGAAGAAACGAAACACAATGGAAACACCCTTCCCTAATTCTAGTTCTTATAGTTACTTTTAAAATTTAAACCAATAATTGTATATCCGATCAAAAAATTAAATGTTGATTTCTTACGTGCTTGCAAATCAATCTTCATCATTTGATTCAGCAGTCTAGTTGAACCAAGTCGACTTTTATACCATAAGTTTTCAGCAAAAAATCCATGGATCAAAGCGATGCAGAAGGCAATGTTGAAAGCAAATTCTGCTGGCTTGTATACATAACTTAGTGTATAAGCTAGTATAATTAGAAGATATAATAACACAAATGGACGAGCAATCCCGTTTGTAAATTTCGTACGTTGCAGCATTTTGTCCATTATTTTCAACTCTCGTTCTGAATTGCTGAAATCGAAGCTCTGCGGACAGAGCCATAGTAGTCGACCAAGCTTAAGGTAGCGATTGTACTCGCTATAATACGACATTTTTTTATTTGCAAGAGTTAAAAAATTTCAACTTTAATTACCCAAATGCGTTGTTTAGTTCAAGAATCACACAGTAATTCCTTATGTTGGAATTACTCGCAATTTTATACAAGTCGATTTTTTACAAATAAATAAATATAATCCGCCTCAACAAAAGCAGAATATTCCCTTTTAATGTTCTAAAATGCAATACTTCCAAAAGCTAAATCAAACCATCAGTTAGTGTCATTTTAAAACATGCTTATGGATGGGCTTTTTGCAGATAGCAAAATCATAAATCATACAATATCCCTTTTTTGTTGTTGAATTCTACTTCTAAATGTCGTTTATAGACGTACTTTTGCATTGATTAACCAAGGAAAGCTGTACGTGCTACTAACTTTGGTTTTACGTTCATCATGGGCAGATCTTCTGTCCTGAAATGGGCTTGTTTTGCTTATCTTAAAAAGGACCATTCCACACTAATAAATATATTACAAGAATCCGCCCAAACAAAAGCAAAATATTTTTGCTTTCGTTTGAAAATGATTTTTCAACAAGCTGTTTACATGTCATGTAAGGATATTGGCTTTTAGCAATACCAAAACCTTGAAAATGCATAATAAATTGTGATTTTCAAAACCGATCGCCTTTAATTCAATTCTACCGAAAACATGACCAATAGTTTAATGGCCAAGTACTGCATCTGTATTAATACTAAATTACAGTCAAACTCGATGGAATTGATTGAAATAGCTTATTTATTTTTCTAAATCATCTAAAAAAAAATTGAGGTATTATTTCAATTTTAAAATAAACCCTATATGCACTGAATACAGAAAGAGAAATTAAACCTCGCACGTGCTTACATATGCCGTAAATATTAGGAATAATAATAGCAATAGCAATATTACTATCGTTAATAATAACAATATGTTGTAGTAACAGCAGAATGCATCACCAATTTGTGAAATATTAGTAGCAAGTCAACAGTAGTATTCGATATTATGGTACCATGAGTTGGTACGTATACATAAGCATGGAACCAAATTGCATGCCAAAACCAAAAGAGTAGAAAATCATTTTGGAAAATCTACTTTTCATGCACCACATTTTTTTTATAACAAATGCTTCAATTAGCAAATTAGAGCTCAATGCGTCCGTCCGTGTGTCCGTGCACAGCAATTGCACTTCAAAACTAAATTTTGTCTTGTTCAAATTCTAAATCATAAACGCATAAAATGTTTGCCGATTTTTCAGTAATTAAAAAAGAAAAGCGGAAAAGCATAGGAGCGCAAATGCAAAGTTAATATTGTTAAGATTAGCCAAACAAGTCTTTCCAAGGACAGGAGAATAACGCGATTGACCCTTACAAATTTGTCAAACTATTTTCCTTAAATGTCATTTTACTTGTTCATGCGATATAAATACGTGTTTATATTTTATTACCAAATCAAATAACCCGCACCAAAAATTAACGTTAAGTTTTCCACGTAAATGATGTGTGTATTTGGTGTGGTTTGTGATCAAACTCCAGAAGAAATAGACTTCCGGTTTTCGAGGAACAATTTTAACAATGTTTAACTTTGAAAATTTAAAGAATATAATGTAATTTGTATATTAATGATTATAATTAATTTATATATTAATCTGTACGTTCGAAATGTGACAAATTATTCAAATGATACAAAGTTAGTACTTGAAATAATTACCTGAATTTACAATATCGGGTTAATGGTACTCGAGATTCAAAACGAGCTTCGGCGGGAACATTATTATTTTCCATTAAAAAAATATTACACATTTCGAACTTTATAAATGGCTCCGTATCCATCGAACGAAGTGCTGACAACTGCGATAAAACACAAATTATTTTGAAATGTATCGTCGAGTTCATAATGTTGCTTTTGCAGAAATAAAGTTATTAAAAGAACCGCAAACAGAACAGAGAATAAAATACTCCCTTAAATTTGAAAGCAATCGTTGCATTCGGTGAATTGGTTTCGCGGTGCCAGTATAATTGAATGATTTTCGGAGAGAATTGTTTTTAATTTGTAAATTTTAAAATCACGGACGAGGTAGTTTGGTTTGCTTGTTTGTTCTACTTATACCACTAAAAAACCAATGATATTCTAGGCATTGTAAAATGAACAAAAACAACTCAATACTTACAAACGTACTCAAACTTACTCTGGCATGCTCATTTTAAAAAAAAATATTATGAAATGATGAGTTCACATAATAATTGCCATAATTTTTATAACCTTAATTATATTTATGTGCGGCACACAGGGCAAGTTATGTGAAGTATTTTCTGGAGTCGAAAATTCGAATATGAGTATCGTTTATATTTTAAATTACTCATCAAACTACGTCCTAGAAAAGGAGAAATTTTGCTTTATTTTTTAATTAAAAATTATTATTGAAACATTTAAGATTAAAGAGTAAAAGTAAAATTAAGATTAGATACAAAGACAACGCCCATTTCCGGTGCAGAAGCTTGTAATGTAGGTACCTTTTTGTAAAACCACCATCCCCTAAAACCAGAGAGAAAAAAACACAGAGAAGCATAAGAAAAACCATCCGAGCCTTGATCGAAATACACCGTGACTGTAGCGTAGCGTAGCAGCGTTTTTTTTTTTTTTTGCAAAAACAAACTCAAATAATATTCCAAATGTATTACTATTAGTCAAATACTCCTCTCCTAGTACTGTTGGATATTTTATTTGAATGTCTGGGTCTTCCTCAACTAGGACGGGCGTGTTTGGCTAGTCTTAACTACACTTCACAATTTTCTGACTTTTCAAACTAACGCAAGCTAGCCAATTATAGTCTATAAGCAACTGCTGTGGTGAATGTTAAATGTATTTAATTAATTATTTATTAATTATTTTAAGGCACTGGGAACTTAACTTTTAGTTTTAACTGGGATAAAGCTAAAAACCATTTCAAAACAAAAAGGCTAGTTTTGCTAAGCTTATGGTATGTTGCTTGGATAAAGTTTAAGCCGCTAACATTATTGTAGCGAGTAAGTTGGAATGATTTGAATTTATAGTAACGTATCTCTTACTCCAACTACTAAACGGTGACCATCTCGTCACTCTTTAAAAAAATACAGCTTTTAATGTTAAGTAGTTATTTGCGAGTGTTCATTCTTGGATTAAGTCACTAATCAGAATGTGAATATACCGCAGCCAACACATAGTCACATCATAGTCAACAGAAGTCTATACAGGGCTCCCCTACCGGATGTCGACACATTTAATGTCGGCTGTTCCAAGTGCTTGGGATTCTGCAGCTTCAGATTCCGCAAAGTCATGTTTAAGAACTATAGTGGTTCTCACACACCGTCTCACATTAGCCTTTATTGTACACAAAAGCAGTGGAAACCGAAGTGTGGCCCAAGAATCAGTGACACCTCGGCCAGGGTAGTGGGCCCTTGGACACGCACTCTGCATTTTGGCCGCAATCACTGTGTCCCACCTACTGGAAAACACTTGCCACTAGGTTCGTTATAATTTGATTCTGACCTAACCCTACAACTTGCAGGGTTGCAAAAGGTTTCCCCTTTATATGTTCCGTTGCACGCACGCTTCCCACTGTCGCAAGTAAGACCAATTTTTGTCATCACAGTTTTATGAAGTAGGAAGCGAAAACTACTTTATTTTTTGTTCTGTTTGTCCGTCCGTCCGTCTGAGTATCGCGATTATCTCAGGAACTACTCAACGTATCTCAAATTTGCTTTCAGATATGAGTTGTTTGAGATCCGGTTCAGTTCAAGAAGATTTTTGTGTGAACTCTAGTGACTCCCGGTCAAAGGTCAAGGTCAAAGATATCATTCTATGACATAAAAAAATAACCCCTGCAAAAGTTGTTTCATTTACAAAGGAGAACTACATATGTGTTTGACACTTTTCTCTGTGGCCCCCCATTGCCCCCAAAATTACGGTCGCTGGAAGTTAGACCCTCAACCCCTCAAGATTTCTTTAGTTCAATAGTGATTTTTAACCTAACGTTGATTCAATTTTTGCATAGAAAACATAATTAGGTTTTATTTGATATAGTTATGCACGTTTATTTTTATATCCAATCAAGGTTAGGTGAAAAATGGTTTAAAATTGCTATTGAACTAAACAATTTTTGAGGGGCTGAGGGTCTAACTTCCAGCGACCCAAAATTACCACAAGGCCCAAAAATGAACTTTAAAATAACCAAACCATATTTTTGGACGAAACAAAAAGTTATCATAGTCCTGATGACACCAAAGCCCTTCTTCACCCCGAAATGGCCCCTGGACCTCGAAATGACTTAAAGTTGGAACCTTTTCAAAGAAACACATTGAGATGGTTCCGATTATCCCAGATGCTCTTTTTACCCTTAAAATTCTTTTTTTCATTCTAATGATTTCAATATTCTTCTAATGCCTAATGTTTTATGTCTAGTGCACCTACTTCCTCTACTTGATTAACCGTTTTACAACGGTTTATTGATTTTTCCCGCTAATGCATTGATCATTGTCATTGGACGCCATGAGTGGTGTATCGCAAAGACAAATAGCCCAGTTGTGAAAAAATAGAGTGCAAATTTGTGTGCAGAACCACCAAACGTTGCTTTGATGACGTATTCCTTAGCAAATTAAGTATCAAATGAAACAAAGCATTTTTGAACTGTTGCATTATAGTAGCCTGTAGTATCCTGTTAAGTGTGGTATAGCACCAGATGGCTCAAATTAAGGTGGCTTGGAAACCAAATTACAACAAAACGTTTACGGTAAGCGTTTGTTGTATTTTGGTTTCCAAGCCACCTTGGCTCTAATGCTCTGCTAAGGAACGTGGGCACAAAATAGGCCAAAGTTGGTAAGGGTCTCATGACTAGAGGGTTAATTGCTCGTGGATTTGTGTTTTAACTGCGCTATACATAGTATTTTTTTTTAGATGATTTGACACTACTTTACAGCAGCAATTGAAAAGTACAATAAGTGGAAACGAAGAGTAATTGAAGTCAATTAGCTTATTTGCCGTAGCCATAGGTTTAAAGTTGGAAATCTGGTTAACTAATCGCAAGTAATGGCGACTACACGGCCAACTACTGACTTTCTGGTAGATGCGTCATATCTTCACAATAAATACAGTAAATAAATATCATTGAAAAAATATCACAAGTTCTATTAGTAGCAAATAATTAAGCCAAGTTAACCCGCTCAGAGACATAAGAGTCGTAATTTCATCATCCATTACACATGATAAACCATAAATCTCAGCGTCTTTCGTTATATCTTACTTTTCAAAAGTTTGTTTATGAAAACATAAAAATAGCAGTAATGAAAAGAATACGCAAGGCACGTTATTTGACATTCCCGCAGAGTGGATGGTCAACATGTAACAGAGAGGGGTAAAGAAATGGTAGTACGAGAAATAGTGCATAGCCGATACTATATACTAGACTAGATAATAGATATTTACACGAAAATTGACTCAGCTAATTAATTTTAAGAACGTGTATTGGTTGGTTATGGACATGTAAATGATTTAATAACTGTACCTAAACAATTTTATGCAAACTTTTTTCTACTATGATTGGGAAACTGCGTCAAAAATCTGTAACGGCGCAAGATGTTACTAACTAACAAATGTTAACACTATGTGAGTTACAATTAAAACAATACAATTGCTAATACCTCTGGTTATATATTAGGTTAATATACCATTAACATCTTAAAATTAGGTTCTTTTGCATCGAACTGTAACGATCATCCTGTGCGATACATGTCTTTAATGAATAAATATATAAATTTATTTATTGCCAGAATTTTAAATTCAGATAATTTGATTACAATCGTTACACATTTTACAAATTCCAGAATTAATAAAATACAAACTTAGACAATTTTCTCGCTCTTGAATTGAAAAAACTTGGCAGCTCTGCAAACTACTAATACAATAAAAGTATACTACGTATACTAATACACTAATATATGGAAAGAACTCAACGCCAACAAAAATTCTGTAATGAATTTGTCAACAAAAATACATTTTTTAAAAGCCTTTGACAAGATTTTGACAATTGATATGACACATTTCGCTAAACCTTTGTTAAATGTAAGCAATCGTGTCCGCAGTGTTTCTAAAAGTTGTTAGTGCCAGTATCGAGCACCTTTGAAATGTCAGTAATATATCATATATATTTGTCTTCAGAATTTTACATCAGTCCAGCACTTGTAGTCGCAGCTTCATTCGTGCTCTTTATAATTTTCTCCAGTTGCTCCAGCAATGTTTTTGCATAACTTTGTTCTTGAATTTCCAGTTCTCTTTTTCTTTCCCTTTTTTTCGAGCTTGGAAGTTTTGTAACTACCAATGTATGAGGACGGTCGCCAATCTTCTCCGTCACGAAGCTCAATAAGGGGAAATGGTCCAATTCTTTTTGTAGATGCAACCGCCGTGACTTTGACATCTTAAAACCGTGCGTGACTTCTGAACTCGTCATGAATACCGATAGGTCTCTGCACTCCGAGCAAGTTGAAGAACACGGTATAAAATCGTTTCTCACGTGCCAACTTGGTCCTGCAATTGGTTTCTCAACCTCTGCTTTCAAAAGTTGAACAAA
>JAQFYP010003311.1:0-11100 GCA_034694865.1 Bilobella braunerae | reverse complement strand
ATTTTCTTTCGAATTTTTGTGGCTAAATGGTTTGTATTTAGCCGCACAGAATTTGTTTTCAACAGTTTCCTGAAGTTTGTGAAACTTGTAAATGAAATATTGTATTCGGTTATCAGATTCGCTCACTTGACATATGGCTTGTAACAATTTTTCAATATAAAATTCTGCGACTTCCATGATGATTTAAGTTTCACACTTGAGATTTACTTAGAACTCTAAATGTAACTATTGATCCAAACTTTTGACTGACTGATAACAAAAGTACAACCACTCTCCTCAAGAGTCAGAGATGGAATCATAACACGGAATTTAGGCTTTCTATGACAAATCAAATATGCAAAAACACCACAAATCTAGTCTAACCTATTTGTTTAGTTACATCCGGAACCAAAATACGGTTTGCATGAATTTCTCTGTTCAATTGACAAATGGCTTCCTCAGACTCTGTTCTAGCCTAATAAAATATAGAGTTATACACTAGCAATATATTTTTACTTTGATAAAATTTTATAAAATTTTTAATAAATGTTATAAATGTATAATTTATTATGAAATCTACTTACAAACTTCACAGCACAAGGTAGGCCATCGTGCGTTGCTAAAAATTTTACAACAAGAATGAGCACTCCTGAGTGAGGAAGAAACGATTACATTACCATCCTTTAAAAAAGTAAGTAAAGATATAATAAATTTGAAAACAAAATTGGGAAAGTTAATTTTCGATGAAAAGTGTTGTAAGGACTGGAGGTACCAAATTTGGGTTCATGTTAGTTTGTTGTGATATTAAAGTTGGTTTTAGCAGAAAGGTGATGTTTCGCAAGTAAGTATAGTGGTCAGTGTAGAATTTGAATCAACAACAAAAGTAGGTACACGAGTTTTATTTGTATTCAAAATAAAGGCAGATTATACTCTAGTTGCTGCTGTTGTAACATAATGATATATTGTTGCCGCATTTTACCTCTTATCACGTGACCAAAACTTCAACTTATCGGTGCCACACTCTCGTCGTAGGAGAATTTGGCTTCTTTAAAGATGAAAGTGTGCCCTTTTGATAAGTATCCGTAAATTCAGATTTGGCACAGACGGCTGACACTAACAGTAGTAGCACAAACTCAGTTGGTATCATTGCACCTTTGTTCCAAATTTCTGAATATAAACAAGTATCTAATATATATATTAAAGACGAAAGCGTGCGTGCAATAAAACTTATTTAACATTTATATACACAGGTCTTAAGTATGCAAATCCTATTTGTAACATTCCTAACCAGAAATTCCGGTTTCCTTTAGAAAAGCAAGGTTCCTCTGCTAGTTTTACAATTAAGACTCGCCGAACGAGACCGTCTCAAGACGGGAAGATTCAAAGAACAAAATTAAAATCCTGTTTTAGTACTGGCTTGTTTTCATAAACTGTTTCGTTTATATACACATATATATATATATATATATATATATATATACATTTAAGCTCTGTTTTCTACAGTACGAGTATTTTCTCAGAGGACTATAAGTTATACAAGTTTTATTGTCGTATATAATATGTTTCGAGGTGTTTTTTACTAGTAGGAGCTTTTGTGGTAAAACAAACACACATACATACTGTTACGGTGTAGTTAGTCAGCTAGTTAATTAGCATAAAGTTATGCTCGTGTTCTATAGAGTTAGTTAACGTGCACGTGTCGTGCACACAAGATTGTCCGTTCCTTATCTGCTTGTCAGGTTAGTTACCTGTGGCTATCTAGTGTAATCCTGTTTGAACCAGTTTGTACTGGTAAAATGTGTTCTCTGTTGGTCCGCACTCTTTATGAAGAGTCGGCCAGCTAGCCATTGTAAAGGCCATCAGTCTCGGCTCAGTACCCAGACTTTTACTCTGCCGGTTTGTCCGCAGAACCTTGCCAGTGACCGCTGAGGTCACTGACTCTGCAGGGTTGCAATTGTTGTGACAATAAACAATAGTTCAACCTAGTTGGCATCAACTTCCGGTTCTGTTTGTTTGTTCATTTAGCATAGTGGAGAGCATTAGGTTGGTATTAACGAGCGTCATAGGAGGTCATTGGGCATTTGTGCCCACACCCGAGTAGTGAGTGACAGTCACTTACTACTATTCCTGACTGTCCCAACGGTGGGTCATTGACCCTCAGGAGGACAGGAGAGCCCTGGGAGACTGCACCGTTACAATACATATAACCCCCATATAGTACATTTTCTTAAAATCTTAAAATTTGTACTAAAGTTTGGTAAACTAATTGGAATAATATCTACTTATCTGAAAACGCCGGCATTCATCGGTTCAGGTTAGAAGCATTCTACGAATTGATGTCGTTTTTATGATTGTGCTTTTTGACTAGCCAATAAAGAAGACGGCGCATTTTTGGCATTCCCGCAGAACATAAGGTCAACATAAAAGGAAGGGTTGGGATAGGGAAGGATAAGGGGCTGATTAGCATAGATCTTCTCAATTCTGACAAAAACTGTTGGGAAACCTCTCAGGTAATTTCCATACCCTTTGCCTGTGTAAGCCAAGTTCACATGTAGATACGGGCATACACAAGGTCAGAGGCAAGGTAATTTTTTAAGGACAAAACCAATAGCGAAGACTTTTTTGTTGCTGATAGGGGGATTTGAACCCCCGTTCTTATGCTTGATAGTGCAGAGAAACTGAGGCTCTTAACCACTGGACCAAACGCGCCAACAAGATTAGCCAATGTTGTGCTGGAGTAGCAACAAGAGTTTACGCAAGTTAATTGAAAACTTCAAAAGCTGAATTGTTCTAAAGCACTCATACGACTACTTAATTGTCTGGCTGCCGGATATCGTTAACATCGTATCGCTTTTTTTGAAATTTTCTTTATTGAAACACTATTTGAACTTTATTTGAAACTTTTTTGAAATTTTGAAAATTTTCAATGCTTACTGAAATATAAATGTGAAATTCTAGGTATGGAAAAAATTTTAAACTTCGACGACAAATTTTCCACAAGGCACTTAATTACAATTCTTAAATGTATACCCCACATATATAAGTGTATAAGATTCACATTCAAAAGATTCAGTCTATTCAAAGGAATCATGAGAAAATGACAAGCTAGTAAAAAAGTACGTGGTTAGGAGAAAAATTGTATGAAAAGAGTATAGAATGTGGATTCGGAACATAAATGTTTTAATATTTTTCAATTAAGTTTCTATGGAGTTTGAAAGAATATTGTTGTAGTACTGAAGAGAAAGGGAAATTATTCGGCAATGTACGTAAAGGGAAGGTTGCAGCAAAATGCTGTAGAAAAACTAATTGAATTTTTATTGAAATAAAAAAAGGTCTAATTAATGAGATGCAATGGGGGACCCTCAAGGTGTAAAGAAACTTATTATTTTGCTTTAAATGTCACGTATTCGAAATCAGTGAAAAGCATGAAATTTTGGTTTTGAAAAATTCAGGATTTGGAGTGATTGAAAAAGGTGCATAAACAAAACCATTAATTCTTTTTAGCTCCAAACCTAAGTTCTGCCACTACTACTCTATTGTCACTTACAAACGGGTAACTTAACACGACATTTCTTAACCCCAGAAATGTCAGTACCATCACCACGCTCAGTTGCGGAAAAATTGCGATATCAAAATATGACCAAATTAAAAAAAAAAGAAGAAAAAAATTAGAAGTAAAACTACAGTTAGTAAGTGATAACGCAGTACTAACACCAGAACCAAGATATCCTATTACAATTTAGTTTACACAAACTACTACTAGAGTTTAAGCTACTTAAACTCTATACAAGCAACGATACGTAAATAACAATACTTAAGTAAAGTGGCTACAAAACCTAGTAAATTTCGATTAAGCATTATTAATTTTAAGGAGCTAAGTTCTAAGAACCACAACATCTTCGCTCTCATTTTTAAGAGGTCAGGACGTTTTGCGTTTTTTAGTCGTTGCAGCCAACAACAAATTGGATTGTATTCAGCATGTATAAGATGTTGACGTTGCTGTTCAATGAGCAATGAAATATATTACTCTTTTGTTTGTCTGTAGGACAACTCATTGCTTTGCAAAAGAAAAGAAATATTGACTTATTTCAAAGTTATTTAAATTAAAATTAAAATTAAATAGCCATAAAAGTCCATTTTAGAACAGTAGGACTTCTAATTATTAGGTTCTCCTAATATCTAAAAACCCTGAGCAATCCCCCATAGAATACGCATATAAAATGTGAAATGCATAAAAAGAAAAACCGCCACAACTTGATTTTCCTTTGACTTTCAATTTTTTCAAGTATGGTCATCAAATGATCTTTCGCTACTTTGTAAACTGCGTTTAACAGCCATTTCAACTGTATGATTTTTTTTTGTAACTTCTGTGGTAATTGAACCAATCAGGTATATTTGAGAGCTGTAGTCTATTTTGTCATGTTAGATGCGGACGTACAAAGCTTTACGTGCCAATCGTTAATATTGGCAAATAAATTAAATGTAATTAAAAGCTAAATTTTTTCCACAATTTGAAATTAAAGTAAATGCCTGCTATTAATAACTAAATGCGATTTGTAATAACTTTTTAAAACATAAACACTATTTTAAGGAATTTTATTTTTATGAATGTTTAGGTTTCGTAGAAAAATGCTGAACAATCGAAGTAAGATAGAAGTTGATTCGGAGAAATATAGGCTGGCAAAATGTTTGAATGAGTTTGTGCAACGTATGAAAAATTTCCAATCAAGAGACTATGTGGCTATAGGTGAGTATTCTGCACGAGGAGAGATTCATCGATGTACGTGACTTGAAGTTCATAGATGAACGCCATGAAAGAGTCTAATAGATTCTCTAGAGCATTACAATCGGGTTAATGTTCTGCTAATGCAAAACGGTCTGGCTAAAGAAATGAGGTTGTTTGAGCATATTACTTATAATAAATTCATAGGAATCTATAACCCGAAAAACCACTGCTGGGTCATTTGCTAGTTGTTTGTTGATAGCTTTGCGATCTCATAATCTGGCGACCGAAAGGTGATTAGTAAGTATTTCTCGCTGACATTAACTCGCAACTGGTTTCATGTTTCAACACACATCAGCTAATAAACCTAAATAATTTGCTCCTAAGTTTTATCCATGATTTGCCTAACAAGGTTGAATTTATCAAAAAAATTTTTACAAGTATTGACAAATTGTTTTGTCCAAATGTGATTGACATATGAGTTCCTAATTTAAATGAGCAATAAATAGAATCATCGATACGTTTAAGATTTTAAGATAGATAGCTGGATGGTAGATGAGTAGGAGATGGTAGCATCAAACATTTTAGTAATAAAAAATTAAATTTCTAACACATGTGTATTGCAATTAACCTGAATTGTAAACGTCTAAACATGTACATACTTTTTTTTGCGCTTGCAAATGCTTTTTCTGACTGGACTTGAGCTCACCTTAATTTTTTTGAGAAAACTGCATTGTGGTTCAATACTCACTCTTTTTTTACATAAGCTATACATGCCCGTCTTAGAACAGGAAAAACCTAAATTAATTAATTAATTTTCTTCGATATAAGGCAAACGAGAAAATAATGCAAACATGAACATTACAAAATACAGTAACTTATATACAGTTGCTTAAATCAGGTAAAGTCGTATCAACAACTAATAAATTGTAAAATTTGGTCTTCAAATTAGGCTTAAATTAGACAAAAAATAATTAAAATTTGGTTACATATTTGTTACTTATTTGATTACTTTTTTTAAACCGTGGCTTTTTTTTTGAAAGTTCTGAGTAAGATTTTCCTAGTGTTGGTCACAGTGCTATGGAACAGACTCATTGCCAGTTGAGCAAACATGGTTGCTATGAATGAATGAATGCATAAATGAATGAATCGTTTATTTGACATCAGGCATAACCTATAATCAACACGAATTACAAGTTACACGCACATGTACATTATATGCCGTGCTTCTCACTAGAAGCTGAACACCTCATTTTGTTACTATGGGTAGAAGCTAATTTTATACAGTTTTATGAAGCGTTATTTGTTGCAAATTGCAGCCTTTCAGCGTTGTCAACGGTTTACCTAGAATTATGCAATTAGTTTTGCCGCAAAATCCCCTCATAGTTGGTCGAAATAAATACATTGTTCATTTTGAGGTGTTCAGTTTCTAGCGAAAAGCACGGCATAAATATATATAAATAATATCGCGCTACCCAGTAGCACCTGTAAAGTCAAATTGGAATCCCGTAACTACTTTGCAAAAACGTTTGAAACATGAAGGGAAAGTCAATCGAATAAATGAAGGTAAAGTCGGTTGAAATCGGTTCACTGTGCAGGTGGTACCGGGAAGCGAGTTATTTATATAGTGTTTTCATATAAAAAAAATGCACACCTGAATTTGTTATCCAGTCAGAATTTGCAGAATTTGCAAATTTTCCGCGACAGGAATTTTGAAAAAAAAGAGTATGAAATCATTCCAATTCCCTTTTTTGAAAATTTTGACTTAAGTTGTAATTATTTAGGTAATTGCGCAATCAATTAACAGTTAATTAAAATAATAAAAAACTAACAATGGTTCGGTATACTGTACAAAAGCGTAGTAAAATGGTAGTTTCTTACTGCCCAGCAGAAAGCTACAGCAATAAGGCCCGTGAGACGTTCTCTGGTAAAAATGATTAATTGGACAATAAATGTAACTACAATTGATTGGGTCAGAAATTAAGCTTGTTTTTTTTTCACAGTTTTGAATCTAGAAATTGTAGCCCCAATTCACAACACAATTAAGTTGGCAAAGACCAAGCTTTGAAAAATTATCGACTCAAAGTAATATAAAGCACAAAAGAAGGAACCCGTCAACCAATGATTCGATGGTTGCTTCATTTTGGTCGACTTGATTGTGACTAAAGAAAAGTTAAATCCTACAAGATGCAGTTTAAACAAACGCTCGGTGATGACGACCCATTTAAGCAATTGAAGTATTGTCAGACTGCTGACAATATTGCTGTATTGCTTTAAAAGATGCAAACTCGGTTTTGGTATATACGCCTTTGCCGAGTCAAACGCTCAATTAAAATACTAAACTTTTAAAAAAAAGTTTAAAAACCGCATCACACCGCACAAAAAAAGTGAGTGGTGTGGTAGTGGTGAGTGGAATCGTGGAGTAGTTGCGGTTGTGGAGAGTGGGCTTGAGCCGGTATGCGTAGCGCAGTGATCGGCCTCTGCCTAATCAGAGGCTCCTCGGTGGTCGACCCCATGATCATTGTTCAGCAGAAAGCTCTTTGCCTCTCACCCTCAGAACTTCATACTCAACTCACAGGCCGATACCATCCTCCCCCACTCACTCACGCAAGAAATCATGTTGACCAAGCGAATGTCAAATAGCATAAAAAAAATGTAGTTACATTTAATTCAAAAATTATCCCAAGTCAAGTTAATATTTTTCTTGTAAGGCAAATATCTAGTTACAATGTAATAGCAAAACATTTGCTTTTTTTGTAGGACTCCATTTGTGGGTACGCTTAAACTTGGCTTTCTTATATGTTCTCCGTATTTTGTTAGTTTAAGCCCATGGAATATGAAAAATGCATGTTGGCTGCACGTGTGGGTAAGTAAGTTCCCCCTGTAAGGAATTTAAAGTGTAAAAGTTTCATACGGAATTTCAAATATTTGAAATGCAAAACACTGTCATCCGCGCATCCGTGGAACACAGTAGCTAAATTTTGGTAATATAAATTAGTTATTTGAAAATTAAAAAAAAAATTATTGCAATTTGGCACAATTTTTTTAATTAACATTGCCACACTAGGCCAATGTAAGCTATCATGTTTTAAATATGAACTTCAGGCTCCTTGTTTCTTCATAAATGCTTGCTTGGCTAGTTTAAACTACACTTTAAGTACATATTTTACCCGCTCCTGTACAGCTAAATGCGTTACCAATGTCAGGGCTCCGTTTCCCTTGATATCCAAAAAATCTCCGTCTGACCACAGAAAAGAAATTTTATTTTTTTTGCCATTATATACGTATTTAACGTTTTATGTAATATAATAATTTATATAATTAGCATTTTTGCCATGAAAGCACCTTTTTTGTTTCAATTTTAATAACAAACCAAAATAAAATCTTTCCTCAAAAAGGCCTTTCTAGGTCAAGCACTTTTGTTGCACAGAAAAAGAAGAAACTGCTGTTATGAAACTGGAGCCTCATTCACCCCTGAAGTCGCAAAAAATGACTTTTCAAGGTCAAACAATATTTTTCCAAGAATTAAACTGTTGACATGGTGCCTATGACCCTTGATTTCAAAATGACATCAATATAAAACCATAATTTTATAATTCACACCAATTGAAAATTTTGTAAAATGCCTGACAGAATATATCAAATTTTGCGTCTAATGCACAACAAATGATATTTAGTTTCTTCGAATTTTTTCTAATGAATCGAATAATATAGTCGATTCCACTACATACGCCACTTGACTGCCCTACGTGTTACATACCTTGAACTTTGTTATGACTATAATTTTTCAAAAATCAAATTATTCACTTAATATTTATGTAAATACATACAAGTATTGATGGTGTTTTTGTGCGCTGAACTGTGACATTTATAAAAATCTAAAAAAAAAAAACGATTCTTAATTAGTGACTTGTAGCTCAGAATTCACAAAACTCTACACTTGAAAATTGTGTTTTTGAAATCAAAATTATTGTTTTAAATTTTATTGGGAGTTTGGATATATGTTGAACACAATCATCCTAACACTAGAACTCAAAACTTGACGTTGCCAATTCAAACGAAAGTAAATACTAGCTGAACAATCATGTTCCAAAATAGGAGCTTTCAATAAATTTGATATGTAACCAATATTTTCTTCGCTAATTTTTTGATTTCACAATGAATTCAATCAAATATCTTGAAATGCACCTGTTGTTGCAAATAAAAATAAAAATAAATAAAAATGCAAATAATGTTGCAGGGGTAGATTAATGTTACTCCCGTCCTAGGAAGGGCTTATTTAGCTAGTATGCAATTATACGATAAAGGCCTAGTTTGTCGCGTCACTTCAAACTTTAATCAAAGTCTATATTCCCAATTTTAAACTTCGGTTCAAAAAAGCGGAGCTGAGTAGATTGATGTTTAATAAATTTTTGTGTTTTGATTTCGTAAGTTTGTTTAACTTCAGTTTGATAAAAAATTGCCGAATTCGTTTTTATTTAAAAAATACAATGTAACTTAGGTTTACATAGTTTTGCATTTTTTTCTTCTTTTTCTTGCTTTATGTTTTTAGGGGTTTTGGTGGTAAAGAAAGCATATCCCCTCCTTTCACAGCAATAATTTTTTCAAGCTCAGCTATTAACTCATATTCACACTTCTTGTGCTTTCTGATGTTCGTCAGCATTGTAGTTAACCATTCAGCCAATTGTGGTAAATCTTAAACAAAATAGTTTGAATATTAGTGCCACGTCGATTGAAGCAATTTAAATTTTCAAAAATTGGCCGATTACTATTAAGGTATTAATTTGGCGGGGTCGGCTTAGTAGTTAAAGTTTTTCAGTCTCTCTCTAGCAGCCAGCAAAGGAACGATGGTTCAAATCCCTCCAACCAAAAAAAGTCTTCACTGTCCTTTGTTCTTAAGGGATTACCTTGCCTTTGACCTTGTGTATGCCCGTATTTCCGTAAGCTAGCCATACACAGGCAGAGAGTATGGAAATTACCCGATAGGTTTTCCAACTTTCTTTGTCCGAATTGAGAAGCATAGCGTGTCCTGCGGTTATCAGGCGATAGCTACGGTCGTACCTAATTTCAGGTTGGTGTTCTTCCTTTGTGGACTGGCCCGTAAAACAGCGGAATGTTACGAATAATCTGTTGTGACCACTTGACAATAACATCTTTTCTAATGAGCCCCCTTCCTACAATTTTCTTACCCCTCTCTTTTACATGCTCAACATCCGCTCTCTGCGAATGTTAAATAACGTGCCTTTTCCATAAGGTAAACCTAAGTTGCAATTTGAGTTAGCAGCATTTGCTTTCTAGCGCTGATTATTGTGGGGTCGTTTGTGGCTACCAGTTGCATGAGTGACACCCTTTTGTGTCATGGTAGTACAGTTATGTTGAACAGGTAATTGAATATTTTAAATCTAATTAGCAATTCTAGTTTAAAGATTAAGTGAAATCCGCAAAGTCGTATAAGGAATGAGCAAAGTTATATTTTGTGAATACATGCAGGCGCAGACGCATGCGCAGACGGCTTGTGCGACCGCTCATTTAGAAATATATAATGCGCCTGCGCCAAAATATTATTTTGTTTGATTTTTTCGTTCGCTCTTTTGCTGTGAGAGCCATCATTTTTTTGTAAGTCAATAGAAGATATTTTTAAACGCAAGTTATTGGTAATTGTCATTTTGATAGACATTCTTGATTTGGTTCCTATGGTGGCTACCAAAAAAAACGTCTCGAGGCCGATTTCATTAATTCAATGTAACCTTGTATCTGGTGAACAGGCGTTTTGCACTTTACGCCATTTACGTTGTTTTGTTTGACAAATATGCTTTACAAGGCCTGCATCTTGGCCATTTTCTTTTCGCGGAAAATCTTATGATATTTTTGTCTTAAATTGGCCTGTTTTCATTCCACACTGTTCTTCAAGTATTCCGCAATTTATTATTTATTTATTCCACATACTGTAGTAAATTTTTCTACTTGAAAAGAAAAACAGTGCAAGTTTGTGTTTAATGTAGAGATTTGAAGCAGAAAAGAAATATACCCATAACCTGCCGTGGCTAAACAGCACAACACATTTTTTTTTAAGTAAACCGTTGCAACCGCACGTAACCAAGTTAGCGTATTGTACTCGCATGGACAAATTGGGTCACTTGGGGCTGGGTTTTTGGAGGGTTGGGGCGCATTTTGAGAAAATTTGGGGGTTTTAAAATGGGGGTCAAGGGTGACATGTCATTGAGACTATTCTCACCTTTCATTTCATGTAAAAACAAACATTTTTTGAAAAATCTGATTTTGCGGTCTTGGGGGTCATTTTGATTCATTTTGAGGTCGTTTAGGGAGTCATGGAATGTGGGCCAGGGCTCACTTGTGTCAGTGAGACTATTCTAACTTTTCATTTCCTGTGAAAATAA
>JAQFYP010003310.1:0-11101 GCA_034694865.1 Bilobella braunerae | reverse complement strand
ATTCTCCAGCGATCAGTTTTTGTAGGCCCTTTTCCAACAATCATTTTAAGTATTCTCAGTCTCGAGAATACGAACACCACCTTTTTTTGCCTTTCCCGTTCAGCTCAGCTGATGACACATACGTCGTCATTTTTAAAGAGAATTTCTCCGCTCAGCTCAACTTTGCTATTGTTGAATTTGAGCTGAGCAATTTTTTTTTCTCCAAAAGTGCCGATTCATGTGTTATTAGTTGAGTTGAGTGAGAAAGGCAAAAAAAAACTGGGTATCGAAAAAGTTGGCGCAAGCCGTATTACATTCTGTAGAGTTTTATACAGTTAACTTTTTACACGAAATATTAGAAGCGTAATTTAATAAATTTTACTAACCAATGGCAGTATTTATTTTATTATAGGAAATTTACACACAATAAACTTAACCAGTTTACAAAAAGTGCTGACATTTTGAGATAAGTTTTAATTAACATATGACGTGAAAAATGTTCAAAAACAAGATCGAATGATTAATCTAATTTTATTTTAGCTCGAGGTTAATTTTTAATTTTCAACATCAATATCGCCAAACAGTTGTAATTTTTTGTAAATTTTTACTACAACCAAACTAGGCAGTAATTGACAAGAGGAACGGTTATGTGATCTGCTGCAAATGATTCATGTATCGGGCAATGACGAGAAATTATTTGGTCCAACTTTATGAAAGGTCATTCAAATAATATGAATTTTCAATGTCATGTTGATTAGAAAGCTGAATATAATCGCAAAAATTTCAAAAACAAGAGTCATTTATCATAGTTACATTGAAGTTACAAAACTTTCTGATACGTTGAGTTAGTTCATAGGTTGCAACGTTTCAATAATATCAGCTGTTCTGAAACGTAAAAGAACTGTTTCATATGACAGAAGTAAATGTTTGTACCTCGTGTGGATAAAATGGAGCCTGAATAGAATAAACAGCTCCCCCAATGAAGGCTGTAGGAGTTATAACACAAATTACGAGCCAGGGCCTCTTTTCTAAATTCACTATTTCAACGCCACTAAAAAGTAGACTGTCAAGCCTAGAATTTTGAAAAACTTGAGAAAATCAAACGTGAAACAGCCACACTATGAAACCCTATTTTCATATGAAGACCCATTAGAATAAATTGGATAAAAAACCGGTTCCCGGGCGAGTCAGCGTTTTTAACACCATTTTACACTGTGATTCACATATGGAGTTTTTCACAAGTGTCGAGAGTAATGAAGCTTGTACTTTGCAGTGTACTACGGTAATCAACCGTGAATTTGCATTTGATTACAATACAAGAAATATACTCGTTTATTTTTTAAACAAAACTAGTAAGTTTATGTTAATATAGCTCGTATTGAACAGAACGCTGGAGATATTGAAAATGCATTCCAAATTTTAGTTTGTCCATTCAAGTTTCGCTTATAAATTTCTAGATATAAAAACAAATATGCTTTTTTTAAGAGAATTTCTTCATAATATCTTGAGTAATACACGGATTGGATTATCACTTGTAGAACAACTTTTTATAACAAATCATAAGGGTAATAGAATATTAACTTCCAGTTCTCTATAAGATCACAATAACATTTGAAGAAAAGTCAGAAGAACACTCAATTTGAAGAACAATCAATAGTCTAGTGCTTATTGTTACGCATTTCCTGATTTTCATTTTGAGTGTCAGATTATGGTAATTTATTATAAGTTCTCAAAGAAGTGAGATAAGAAAAAGCAATTTTTTTATTTGGAAATGGAGATCTACACCACCTATTTAGAAAGAATACAATATGCATGCTTTCTGATTGTGTTTTTGGAAAAACCATCACGGTTTGCATTTAGTAGAAATTGAGTGATCATCTTTCAATGATTAAGCGTACAAAATTCAATTAATATAATATAACAAATCTGTAAAAATATGAACTCCCCGCCGTGGCACTTGACGTTGTCATTCCTATTGTCGTTCATAAAGAGTCAGTCATCATTTCAGTCGTTTGTGGAGTCCAGCGCCGCAGTGCACTGTCCATGCAAATGTCTTTGTAGCGTTGCACCTATACCATTGATCCACCCACCGTCAAACTTCAAATCCATCCACCCAAACCTAACCAGTTCTTTATTTTAGTGACTTTTTGCGTCTAATCAGTGATTTGAACACACGTTCCCAAGCTGGCTAGTGGAGGGAAACAGAAACTTTTAACCACTAGGAATAATTGGCTTTCTAAGGCAGTAGAAGATCTAAGATAATTTTAACAAAAATATAGTAATACTAGCTGTTCCGCGGTGCTTCGCGACGCTTGCTTGCTAGCAGCTTCCCGTAGTAACAATATTCCCGCCGTCATTATAAGTAAAAAAAAACCCGGAATCTGGAGCTATCCAAGCTATTATGAGAATACCCGATAGAAAAAATTTGCTTAGGTCATCCAGATACCAACCGGATTTAATTGCAAAGTATTGCGTTTGCAGCTTCAGCGGTCTCTGCAGGATATGAAAATATATTCAAAATGTTTGGGCATTTCGACATTTAAAATTTGGGTCTAGATAAACCGGAAGTAAACTATACCAGAAGTTTCGCCGTGAACCCCTCCAGTCACAAATCTTATTTATGTGCACAATTTTGCGCCCTTAGCTGCAGCGGTCTTTGCGGGATTAGATAAAACACATTAACTTTAGGGTATTTTGACATTTGACTTTTGACCCAAAAAAAACCGGAAGTAAATTTTGTCCGGAGTATGGCCTTAAGTCAGTCCATTTCAAACCTCGCTTATGATTATGAACCAATATTGCCGCCCGTAACCCTGTGGTCTTTGCGATATTATATGAAACACGTTAAATTTAAGGTATTTTGATATTTGACCTTTGACATGGAAATACCGGAAGTAGATTGTGCCCGGAGTTTATTCCTAAATCACCTTATGTTCAAACCTCACTTAAGACCCAAATATGGCGACCCTGGCATTAACGGTCTTTGCAAGATTGAATAAAACACGTTAAAATTTGGGTATTTTGACATTCGACCTTCTACCCTAGAAAAACCGGAACTAAATTTCTCCCTAAATTTGCCCCTAAAATCACCCAAATTTTCAAACTTCATTTATGTGCCAAATATGGCGCCTCTAGCCCCACTGGTCCTCACGGGATTTGACAAAACACAATACGTTTTCGGAATTTTGACCTTTGACCCTAAAAAACCGGAAGTAAATTTCTCCCGGAGTTTATCCCAGATTACTATAGTTACAAAGCTCATTAATGCACTCAATTTTGCGACGATAGCCTAAGTGGTATTTGCTTGATTGAACAAAACGCGTTAAATTTAGGATATTTTGACATTTGACCTTTGACCCTGGAAAAACCGGAAGCAATTTATACCCAAAGTATAACCCAAAATTACCCTTTTTTTAAACCTCATTTATGTACCAAATATGGCACCCCTAGCCACAGCCGACTTTGCAGGATTGGATAAATTACGTTAAAATATGTGCATTTTGACCTTTGACCCTGGAAAAACCGGAAATAAATTTTGGCCGATGTTTCGCCCTAAATCACTCCATTTTCAAATCTCATTTATGCACCAAATATGGCGATTCTAGTCCCAGCGAGATTTGCATTATTGAACAAAACGCGATAATTTTAGATTATTTTGACATTTGACCTTTGGCCCTGGAAAAACCGGAAGTAAATTTTGGCATGTGTTTTGTTCTAAATCACTCAATTTTTAAACTTCACTTATGCACCAAATATGGCAACCAAAGTCCCAGCGGTCTTTGCGGGATTGAACAAAACACGTTAAAATTTGGTCATTTTGACTTTGACTTTTGACCCTAAAAAACCGGAAGCGATTTTTGCCCGGAGTTTGGCCCTAAACCAGCGCAGATGCATACCTAATCTATGTGAAATATGACGCCTGTAGCTCCAGCAGTTTTTGCAGGCATCGATGCCAAACAGACGGACGGACAGACAGACAGACAGACGAACGATTTTATAGTATAGATTCAAAATAGTACAAACTTAGTATAAACAAGTTGTTGCTTTATTATGCGTTATCAAATCTCCTAGCTTTAATTGCCAGAGGAGACATCTTTGACTACAATTAGACAATTTTTCGATTTAAAAAGCATAACTATTATATTATAGATACAGATTTATAGAGATTAATAACTCGTTGTAGAAAAATCAATCGAAACTTCTGAGCAATGAGGCATTTGTAGATTGAAATATATTGCGTTTTTTACATTTAATCGCTCATTGTACCATTAAAAAGTGGACCACTTAACCCAGTAACACACGGATCAGAATGGGCGCGTGAAATTCTTATTTATTTTGATCAATTTTTTGGTGCGGATGACAACAAGCCGTTGCCGTGTTCAAATTAAATAGCTCACCAACTAAAAAAATTAACCAAATAAAAAACTTCATTTTGAAATCAAAATCTTCAAATCAAATTTAAACTTAGTGGTTCAGTAGTCGTCCATGTAAAAGACGCGAGTTAGCTTTCAACGCATTTAAATAAATAAAATAATATGAAATAGAATAAATGTATTTTAAAGCATAAGCAATAATATCACTAGAGATGGCATTTCGACACTGAAAAACATATAACATATCCGCCGAGAACTAAAGACAGGTTTGAATGATTTGCTTGAAACTGGTTTTCAAATTTTCGATGTTATTGAGAGCGCTGCTCTAAACTGGAAAACTAAAAAAATTGCTATTGAGGCAAATGTGAATAAATTTTTTATTAAATTAAAGCTGCAATTCCTACACAATTAGAGAAGTATACATTACTATAATCTAAAATATTCATATTCTGTTGTATCATGCCGAATTAAGGGTACCGCGATATTTGGGTTTTTAACTAGAGGCCAGAGAAAACAGAGTTTTGGATAAATTTTTGGGTACTGAGTGTAGCTGAAAGCAATTGCAACACTATAGTACGTTTCAATGTCCAAAACAGTGTTAATGAACGGAAATGCAGGGAGTAGGAGTAATAAATCGCAGAAGTTAGGAAGAATTTGTTCAAAACTCAAAATCTACAGCGGTATTGGAATGGATAATTTTTAAATTGAGAATTGAGAGCTTGAAAAAAAAACGTCTCAGAGTTTTATCATCAATTAAAATGATATCAATGTTACAATGTTAGATGTATTATAATAATATTAATATATATATATATAATATATTTGATATGTAATTTATAGTAAATGTATGTTTGCCCAATTGAATGTTAAGCTTGCTCTCCAAAGACGCAAGGCTAACCAAAATTATCTTGTGAATAGAATTCAATTCAAGCATGTGTTTTCAATACAAAAGATGTTGCAAGAGTGCTTTTGGGTTGCCTTGTAGGCTGGCAAATATATTATAGACTATCATGTATTTGACAACCTATAATTTATACTATCATTGATAGTGTAAATTATAAAAAAAATTAGTACAACAATAATTAGAATAATTTATAACCTTTTCTATATGTTGCATTAAATTAAATCGTTCAAAAAACATTTGGGTTAAGTTTACTAGAATTGATCGAATAACATATACAAATTGATAAATTTTGTGAAGATGATTGATTTCATCCTTTTTCAAATTTATATAAAAACCTAAATAATTTTTTGCTTGAGTTAAATTATACAGTCGATATTTTTCTAATTGAGCAAAAATTTAAAACCCTTATTTGTAATGAATTTTACATTGAAACTGTTTGTGCTTCCATTAATTCTAAATTTCCTAACTGTCTGTTTCGTCGAAGGGGGAGGTCTAATGGTAAGAACGGTGTTCGGCGCTTTAACTAAACTAATAAGTTGTTACATAGTTTATTTTACTGATCAGTTTTGTCTCGTTTGCATACTTGCCCAAATCTTCGAACAAATTAAATGGAAGTGGTCTTGAGGCTTGGTTTCTAGAGGCCTTCATTGTCGTGTATTTAATGTTCTAATGCCACGCTATGTCTACCTTGCAAAACTTTTAACTCGCCAATGCTTGTACATGCTAGCTTGAACCTACCTTAACTCGTTTTACATAGATTACAAACTAATCCCATGTTTTCAAGTCCAAATAACGTTTTATGGAAAGATATCAAAGCAATTGGTTACTCATCAACTTCTTAACTTCGTTTACCTATAGGATTGGAAGAAAAAAGGAAGCGTAACGTGGACAAATCTATGTGCGGCTTTAGAATTTTTTAACACTATCCATCTGGGCAAGTGGGCAGAAATTAAGAAATTGACCGGCATAGACCCATATCTTCATCCAGAACTCCTTGAGTTCGCATATCGCGAAGACGACAAATCTCAAGGAATTGCAATCGTGGCTGTGGCCGGAGAAATACACTGTGTTCCACTGGAATCGGTAGAGGACAAAAACTTTGACAACCTGAAATTTGTAAAAGCGCCTAAGTTTTCACAAAACGTACACTTTAACATTGCTAATGCTGAAGCCGATGCGAAAGCTTATGCGAAAGATCGCAAAACTTGGCCACTCTCGTCAAAAGTTGCAGATTTGTTTCATAATTTAGGTTCATTAGGTTGAATTCCATTTATTCGTCTAAATAAAGACTGATCCTAAATTACATAAACCTGTTTATTTCAAGAAGTATATACCATTTTTATTAGGTTTTTTTTTGCAAAGAGACATTGTTAAGCCAGAACGTATACCCTTAGCTTACTAAATATTTTCCAAACCACGGCCACAACAACAAAAAAAACCTAAAAAGATGGACCTTCTACAAAATTACACACTAAACTACATTTGCGAATTTCATTACACTGAAACTGTGTTTCCTTTCCATTATAATTATGTTATTAAAATGTTTTGCTTAATGAAGTAGGCATTAAAAAAACACTTTAGTTGACACAAATTGGCTTTAAATCTTTTTATATACCTGTGTTATAGGACTTGCTTGTTTGGCTAGACTTAAGTATAGCAACTTTATATTGGTCACCTTTGTGCTTTCCAAAAATGATAAATATCCCTAATCAGCAGCTATGTTTGCTGAATTCAATATTGTATGTTTACATGTTAATACCGTGAATACCGTAAAGTTTTCTTGCTAAATGTTTCAAATTTTAGCCATAGTCTACAAAAAATCAGAATCAGTTTATTTAGCTTAAAAATCAGTTTAACTCTTACTTTGTTATAACCTTAACCTAACCATAATCTCTTTGTTCCTTCGGGTCACTTGTAGTTGATTCAGCGATCTCCGTATAAAGGAATGTGTTAAACTTGGTGACCTAGCCCAACCCATAAAGGTCAACTGATTTGGTTGACATTTTTAGTATTTTTTCTCATCAAAATTTCCACTCCAATTCCTTTAAACTTTCCCCGTCCGTCCATCCGTGCGTAGGAAATGCAAAACAATAATTGCATTCTGAAACTCCAATTGCATTCCAAAAGTGCAATGGCGTTCCAAAACAATCAATCAATCAATCGTTTATTTGACATTTGGCATAAGCCTCAATCAACACAAATTACAAGTTACACAGGTGTACACAAATTTCTAGAAGTTAAAAGTATGGTAAAAGTTAAAAGCATCTGCGAGGTATTTGCTTTAAGTAGTTGTAAAATTATATTAATTTATGTATTCATTACTGTGTGCGGGTTGTTTAAAATAAATTTGGGTTTTGGTATGTTAGGGCATGATAGTAAATTGATTAAAATTTGATTTAAGTTAAGTTAAAGTAAATTGATTAAAATTTGAATGAAGTTAAGTTAAAGTAAATTGATTAAAATTTGAATTAAGTTAAGATAAATTTAAATTTGACTAAACTATGGGCTGTAAAGCTTGTGGGTCTTGGATGAGGCGGAGGGTGAGTGGACCATTTTCCTTGGCGGTTATTTGTGACGTCGTAACGGAGACGATTTGACGTTTTGTTGCGTTGTACCGTTAGAAGGGTGGGAGTCATTCCATCTTCGGTGCGGGAAAATTAGGCGTGGGTCGTCGGGAGGTAAATTGTTAGGAAGACTATTGTTGCTTTGGGATTGATTTTTGAATCGTATTTGTAATGGTCCGTTAGTAGGTTCCAAACTATCCCGACGTTGAGCCTCCGACAGTCTTTCTTGGCGTCTTTTCCAGTGTTCAGTTCTGGTTTCGGCTGTGAGATCTTCTGTTACGGAATATGGTTCACCTTTTAGCTTCCTGCAGAGATTTAGTGCTTGGTTACTATCATTAAGGGATTCGAAGCTAACTTTGATTGGTCTTGGTTTTTCCGCGTTCTGGTTAAATTTGCCGACCCGGTAGGCTCGTTCAGCAGTTGCCTGATGGCGTTCCAAAACTCAATTGTCCTTTAAAAAAAAACAATTTCTTATACACCGGCACAGGAAATTGGTTTTACTAGTAGTTCAATAATGTGGGTAAGGGGATGAAATATGAAAACATTCCAATTGCAAATTGAATTACCCTATTAGGTTATATTAAAACAAAAAATCGTAAATAACAGGTATTGGGTATTGAAAAGCTATTAAAAATAGTGTATTTGTTTCAAACGTTTTAAAACAAAAAGAAACGTTCTAGAAAATCGTTAGTCGGAAATCAATTTTTTAAAGTAACTGTAACTTCAATCTCAGTGAAACAGTCCAACAATAAAATGATTAAAAGTACCCAAATGTCTAAATGGAGTATTTCCTATTTCCTAGAATGTCAAACTGTAAGGAAAAAATATAGAAATTAGACAATTATTAAAATCATTGGGATGAAGAAATGGAAAACAGAATTTCTGTGTTTGGAGGTCAAGGAGCCATTCCGCGGTGAAGAGGGCCTCTAGGGTTATAGAAACCATCATAACTTTTATTTCATTCAACAGCAGGGCTTGATCTTGAAAGGTCATTTTGAGGTAAAGATGTCATTTTAGGGGTCATTGGGGTGCCATAGGGAAAAGTATCAAATACAAATGTTGTTCCCATTTATAATTTACACAATTTTTGTAGACGTCATTTTTTATGTTTTCATTACCCGTTGACTCCAAAAAGATTACTTGAGGTCAAACAATAACAAACTCAAACTGGCTCAGATATCAAGAAATATACTCATATTCGAAAACCGATTCAAGTTATGTTTAGTAGTTCCTGAGATAATCGTGGTAATCAGACTGACGGACAGACTCGACAAAAACATAATGTAACTTTTGCTTTGCCACTTAATAACGGATGTCAGTAACACAAGTAGTAAATACTGAACTATTAGCGCATTGTGAATATCGACGGAGGGAGTGAGATCCCTGCTCCAGAGTACCAAAATCCCAAACACATTCAAACACAATTTTCAATAGTTTAGTTTTGTAAATTATTAATCACAACTAAAAAATTATGAGTACAAATGTTTGCGTAGGCGTACTTATAAGCCCCCAATTACAGGTTAAAACAAGATTTTCATAAGTGTTTGAAAATTGTGAAATTGCAGAAATTGCAAAATGAACTAATTGTAAATTATTCTTGAACCATCTAAAGGTCATAGTTACTTTAGCGTAAGTAAGAACCCCCATTTAAATGTAAAACTATATTTCCAAAGGTTAATTATTGGTAATTGTTAATCACATTAACTAATTGGGAATCATATTTGAGGCATTTAAAGGTAATGTTTAGCCTCAGGGTACAAAAGAATCCTCATTTACTTGTAAAACTCTAATTCCAAAGGTTAAATTATTTGCATAACTAATCCTAATTAACTAATTAGATTTACAATTCCGGACACAATAAATCGATGTTAATTCTGGCGCCGCTCCAATGCCTAGTGGGAAGTTAACACTTCGTCCCCCCTAAGCCGCAGGGTCTGCTGTTAGGAAGTCCTATAAAACATGTAATCCTTGAGACACGATTCACTAATGTTAGTAAAGTCTGAGTAGAGACTGACCTTCATTTTGGATTTCCCTTTTGCCTCCAATGTTACTGAGAGCGACGAAGACAAGGCAAACCAACTGGAAATTGAAAAGAAGTTTTGTTACGAACGTTAATTACATCTCTCTTGTCTATACTATAACTAAACTAAGTTTTGATCACATTCAGCGAATATTCCCGTAATGGCTTGAATAGCTTCAAACTCTGGGGTCTTTCACATATAGTGACGGCGGGAATATTGTTACTACGGGAAGGTGCTAGCAAGCAAGCGTCGCGAAGCGACGCGGCAAAGCTAGTGTATCCTAAGTTAACACTGAATTCAGAACTTGATGACTGTGCTTGTGTTTTCAAATGATTTATGAAAGTCAAAGCAATCTTCTGAATAATGTGCTAATAAACTTAATAAAACTATAAATATTTATTTAATTAATAATGAGTAATAAATTTTGGGACCTCTATATTAAGTATATGGAAATCAAATTCTCTAGCCAACGACGCTTAAAATTTAAATTTTGGAAACACAACCGATTTTAAGTTACAGTTGCCTTAATTGGTACAAAATATTTCGGATTTGCGTCAATTTTGTATTTGTTGTACAATAGCAAAAAAAAATTGAACAATTCCTTTTTGATTTATAAGTCACTGAATTCCTAAACCAACGTTTTTTGGCGCCACCCTGTATGCAAATTTAATCACTTCAATAATCCTTACCAAAATATTTGAGAGACCAACTGGTATAATGCTTTCTTTTTTAAATCCTATACTATGATACAGAAAACCTATGGAATGATTCAATCATGCAACTAAACCTCAATCATCATGCCTTGGTAATTCTCAGTTTTTACCTGAAAAAATTGTACCAAACCCAGTCCCAAGCTGAACTGCGCTTTCTTGCAAGCACGTCACAGTACTAGTTACAAGCACGCTGTCGCCATAACCACGTTTCCTATAATTAACAGAACAAATTTTACAGATTGTAGTGTAGAAAGAATAACGTATTGTTGTAACTTCAATTCTTGTTTCGTAATTACGTTTTTACCTTGCGGCTGATAAAGTTAATAATATTCCGGCTTGAATCGTCGCTCTTTTAAATAAAACATTGTGAAAAAAAAATTACGTACAAATAATTTTACGTAAAAAAAATCAAAAAAATAAGTTTTGTTTACCGTATTTGACCCCCAACAATAGTAATCCCGTTGCTAACAATATCAATCAATCAATCAATCGTTTATTTGACATTCGGCGTAAGCCATAATCAACATGAGTCGTAGGGTATACAGTG
>JAQFYP010003309.1:0-11101 GCA_034694865.1 Bilobella braunerae | reverse complement strand
TGGTCCCGAGAGTGGACACAGGGCGGCGTGGTATGACAGGGATTGAGGCAAAGGGGACGCGCAGGTGTGTCAGGGGTCAATTAAGGGCCAATTAAGGGCCAATTAAGGGACAAGTGGCGATTATCGCCACAAGCGTAATGATGAGTCGTTTTCCCAACGCTAATTTCTCCTTGAATGAGCACTGGAAGGCGGTCGGTTGTGAAATGGTGCGAGTCAAATCTTTCCACTTGCGACCAATGCTCTGCGTCAAAATGTATTGTTCGAAAACTTAAAAAAAATTTGAACAGGATAAAGATTTTTTTTTAAATTTAGAACAGAACAAGCATTTTTTTTTTTTTTTTAGAAAATCCAGTGTCAGTTAGCAAAAGTTACGCACTCTATCGAGAAAAAAAAACTGATTTTATTAAATAAATTAACTTCCTAACTACATTTAAGTTAAATAATTAACTAATTAGCTTGAGAAGCCCATTTAGTTAAATTGTTTTTGTTGTACTAATAAATGTGGAAGATCAGTAAGTCTGAAAATTCATAACAAATTTTCAAACAAAATTAAGTAAAAAAAATACCAATCTGCCACTGAAGAAAAATACTGCCGAATTCTATTTAAAAAAAATATACGATTTAGTTACGATAGTGAACAGGCATTGTAAATTTGTTTTAAATATTTTTTTGAACCCAGATTTATTTTGTCGAAAATTTCATTTTAAAACAAAAATGTCGTGCTTATTTTCTTTTTACTTGATCAGTATTTGTAGAGGCTTCTACATCATTTTATGCTGCAAATCTCTCTTTACTGGCTCGATTTTCGTCTTGATTTTTTTTTCATGAAAAACATTTGTGAAAGCTTTCTACATTTTTTCTAAGAATTCCAGCGTCAATTAACACCATCACGTGACCTTGGAATTTTGGACTTTGCATCACGGGCACAGGCCGAGATGAAAAGGGCCTCAAACTCTCCTCTGATTGGTCGGAAAATGTAGTTATTGATGACCAATCAAAACCGAGGAAGACGCAAACGGTGACTGAGAACTGATAAAAACACAGTTCACGGTGCTCCATTGCATGGAAGTCACCAACAGCGTCGAGTTCAAACTTCTTTTTTAGATTTTGAGAATTTGTATTTTGAAAAATGGAATTTTGAAGTTTTTCAAAATGAGGGATTGCCTTCTTCGAAAACGAAAATACGAAAAAATGTCTGAACCATTTTTTAAAGTTTAAAAACAATGTTTTACTGCTTAAATATTGAAAAAGCGCATGTTCTGTTTTCTTGTTCTAAAAAAAGCAGTTTATGCGCTGCAATAACTTCAAGTAATTAAGTAGGTAATAAAAGTTAGTTATTAAAAGTTAGCGGAGTAAAGTAACTCCGCTCAACTGAATCGTCACCCTTTTTCCCACACTTACATAAATTTTTATTTCAGTTGGCGTATAAACGTTTAAAAAAAAATTATTCTGAAACTGAAAAACGATAATTTAAAAAACAACATTAAAATGCGAAAAATTATTATCAGCTGAAGGATTTTCATGTAAACAAAAAATCATGTCGCGTAAATATTTTCTCTCGAAAAATCAACCATATCTCACCCACAAAATCGTCTTTTCAAAAAAAAAAATCATGATTAAATTTTAATTAAATCTTAATTAAGAATGATTTTGAACGAAACTTAATTCACTGCTACTTAATTTAAAGGACTTTTAATTTGTATCAGACAAACTTAAGCACATTACAAAGTTTTTTTTAGACAATTTATTTTGGAAAGCGTTTTTAGACCACTTTATTTTTGAGTTACACTTTAGGGATTTACCAACTGAATTAATTAGACATTTGCCAAGTAGTCGTGGACTTCCGCGACAGTGAGGCGCCGAAAGCCCCGTTCAGTGACCAGGCCCAACTCAATGTTCTCCGCCGTCATCTGCCCCTCAAAGCTCTCTTTCAGCGCCAAAATCGCTGTGTGAATGGCGTCCTGCAGCTCAATGTCCTGGCTGTAGCGTTTCTCCAGGAACGTTTTTCCAGTGATGAAGTCCTTGCCCATGGCAGTCGCTTTCCATGCCAATGTGCGGCGTGATGGACTCGATCTTCCAGACAGACGTTTCGTCGCAGAGAAAAGACTTGTGCTTCTTCTCGGTAGCCAGCACGACGCCATTAGTCGCTGGAAAGGGAACAGGAGTTACAGTTAGGTTAACAGTGACATTGATATCGGTAATTAAGTTTTCGGTAATTCGGTTGTTGGTAATTAAGTTAGAAACCGTACTACTCTAACCGTTAATTGAGTTGTCGGTAATTGAGTTGTCGGTAATTAAGTTATTTGACCTTTGACCTTACTCTTGATTCCAATTGTCGGTGCTCCAGACTCGATCTGGACCAACTTCCCCGAGGGGCTGAACGTCGTCAATGAGAAACTGTATCGCTCAGAAGTGCCTGTCATCTTGAATCGCTGATTCTGGAAAACAGCGTTAATAAATAACGCTTAATTGCCGTTAACTAAACTTTATTTCATTTAAGTTAAATGTCCCATAGCTTTATAACATTTTTAGTTTGAAAGCTTTTTTGAATATTTTTGAGAAACCAAACATGGCAAACATGTTTCATGTTTTCTAAATAACATATGTTTTTATTGCAAGCATATTTACCAAGTGAGCTTCGAATCAAGTATCTTTGGCAATTCCAGGAAGTCCTTTAGAGGCCACTCTTTGGCAATATGTGCTGGCAGTACTTTGAGCAGTATCAATACTGCTTCCAGCAGTGCCACGGCATCCTCCACCGTGAATTCAAGGCGCTGACGCCGTGGCTTCTTGGAAAGCGCTGCACTGGAAGTATCAACTAACGCTGATAGGCATGACAGGGGAGAACCACATTTAGGAAGCAGCGTTTCTGCAAACCTATAGAGAAACAAAACCATCAAGTATAACATATGTGTATCATTCATGTTGTATGTTTCAACATGCAACATATGTTGCACTCTGTTCAGTTTCTTACTGTAAGGCCGCTGAATGTGACCGAACCACTTTGCTCAAAGCAACGGTTATATTGAACTTGTACGACAGCCGTGCGCCTTCGTCAGCGACATTGACATACTGATTCTGCAGCGATTTCTCGAGCACGGCGCTTTAGAAACGCTGGAAACGAACTGGCCACGACCACGGTCCACTTCGGCTGCGTGACGAGCCCTGACAACTTGGTAATCAAGAGGGACGGAAAGTTTGACGCTGCAGAAGAGCCATCTCGCCAATCCTAATTAGTCAATTAATTAGTCACTTAAACTGCATCAATCGTTACCTCAATTATCCTAATTAACCACCTAACTAACCACTTAATTATCTAATTTGCATAAATGTTTCCACTTACCAAATCTTTGTCCCGAATGTCAAGCAGTGACAGGAGCCCTTCCCGTCCTTCGTCCAGGCCAGGACTCACCACCATTGTCAACTCTCAGGTCACCACTCACCTACTTTAACTGTCTAATTAACACCACCAATTAACACTTAATTAATTAACTAATTAATCAATTAATCAAAATAGAGAAACGTTTGACAACACTCAAACAACAACAACACAAGAGGAAGAAAGAGAAACAGAAAAGCACGAATTTGTAAACCACGATTCTGTTGTTCCCGCCAAAAAATTTGAATGTTGGAAATTCTTATTTTTCCAAAGTCACGTGACCTCCTCTTAAGTGGATTGTAAGTGCAATAAGCACTTCTTTGGCTTCTTATCTCTTAAGTGCTTAATCACACCTTATGAGTTAAATCGCATAAAAACAGGTTTACCTTTTTTTATGCATCTTTAAACCTACAAAGTTAAATAATTAAGTTAAAATTAAGTTAATGAGCCTTTTTTGAGGAGATGCTTGGATTATTTTACGTATAATTTCATTTCAAGCTTTCTATTTAAGAATTAAGACGCTCAATCATTAATCAATCAACATTCAATCAAATCAACACAATACAATTAATTAGGATGTTTTTTTTTAATTAATTAATTTAATACTTGACCTCTCGTGACCTTTAAGAATTATATTAGAACGAAATCTAAAGTCCAGTTACTTCCGCTCAAAACTCTAATCTCTGCTCAAATGCTCTACTAAATAAAATCTTGTTCTAAAACATGACTTTTCAAGAATTTTTTTTATAATTTTAAAACAGACATGTCACAATGGAATGAACAATTCTTCTAACCTGTTCTTCTTACGCGTTTCACCCGGTAAAATCTAAAGTTGTTCTGAACGGCGGCTTTCCAACTCGAATTTTATACAATTTAAAAAATCAATCGCAATTTCTATTTTCAAACTCTCGTTTTTAGAACAAAATTTTTAATCAAGTAGCCCAACCAAGGTGTCCAACCAAGGTTGTTTAACAATAGTTCAAAAACGATGACAGAAAAAAAACGGTCATTACAATGCAATAAAAAAGGAGTTTAAAAAAACTGTGTACCAAATTTTCAAAACAAAGTCTAAATTAAAAAGAATGTAAAAGTTTGTTCAAATTTTAGAAAATTCAAAAACCGCGACGACACCATTTGACAAAGGAGTTAGAACAACAAACTTACTAATCACGGCGTTTCATTACTTCAAGATTTTTAACTCTCTTTTTTTTTTAATTTTGAACAAGAGTAGAATTTTAAAACAGGTCATTTCTTAAATTTAAAAATTCATTTCGATACGAACAATGAACTGAATTTTAACACGATGAGCTTTGAAAAGGAGTATTTAAACAACACACGAAACTTAAGTGCTGCCATAAATACAGCAGAACTTTCAGATACTATTTAGAAGACACTTTTTTTTTTTTAGAATTTATTTAAAAAAAAACATCGATTCCCAAGCCTTCAAAATTTATAAAAATCCGCAAGTCGCCTGTCCAATGGTTCTCATAACGAAGCACTTAAAAATGCCGTGATGCGGCCGGTTTTTTAGAAAATATTTTAAAAATTTGTATTTAACAAAACTCGATAACTCCTATTTTTTAGAAATACCATTGAGAAATTTTGCATTGAGAAAAATTAAACGGCATCCTTACTATTTAAAAAATGTAAACAAACTTTTAAAACAAGATTTTTTAAAACAAATTTACTGAACAATTAAGATGCTTTAGTCATAAATCAACAAAAAAACATTAAATCAAATCAATATTAAAAATTAATAATCGTCAATCAATCAATCCTCCAACAAATCAAGACAATACAATTACAATGCTTAAGCATCAATCAATCCATGTTCAATCAAATCAATTACAATACAATTAACAGGCTTTTCAAGTTCAAATTACATAATTAATTAATTGGAATGTTTGAATGGAATTTTTTTTGAAAGCATGACTTTTCAAAAATGCCCTTTTTTAAATTTTAAAACAAATTAAGTCACTGACATTGAGTTGAGTAGGCACTGGACGTAACTATTCTCCTTGCGCATTGCACCCAGTAGAATCCAAAATTGTTCGAACCGGCGTCTTTTACCAATTAAAAAATCAAGCAGTTTCTAATTTCAAACACTATTTTTTAAAACAAAATCTTAATACAATACAATCCTAAGAAGTAATTTTCAAATTCTTAAAACTTCTCAAACTTTGCTCTAAATTTAGAAAATTCAAAAATGGTTCGACTCCATTTGACGAAACACAAACATTACTTGAAGTAGAATATATGACTTCACAAAATGCGTATTGCTACTTCACTCCGAATTTAATTGCCTCAAAGTTCATTTTTAGTGCCTAAAAATACGATGTCAGAACAAAGCAAACTGTGCTTACATTGCACAGAAACTTAAAAAATCAATTTGCAAAAAAAAAATCAATTTTTAAAAACGAGTTTTTTTCTCTAAATTATGAAAACAAAACGTTTCACACCACTAAAGGGAGAAATGCGTCTTCCTAAATCATTAAGGCATTTCATTTACTTCAAGACCTTTTTGAATTTTCAAACACGATTCAAATTAAAAAAAGTCGTTTTCTAAAAATTGAAAAGCAAAGGAAATACATTTTGCGAAGCAGTAAAAGGCTAATTTTTTTCAAAGAATGCGATTGACTTTAGCTAAAAAAATTTCGGCAAACTGGTACGCAATACGCAAACACTTGTAAATGGTTTTTAAAAAATCAATCTTTTTTAAACAAGATTTTTTCAAACAGAGTTATCAAAGGCATTCTAACCAATTTCAAGGTAAATCGTAAGGCCTCAAGGGTTAGTAACCTCCTTTGAAGGGAAAGTCGATGCAGCGCTGAATCTCCAACCGGAAAACTTTCTTGAGCCAATCGCTGCAGCGATCCGTCTCCACACCATCCTGTCAGATTATACCCACTCTGTCCACAGCGCAACAGCGATTTCAAGAGATTTTTCCTCCAGGTCTTCTGTGCGTGCTATTTGAAAGTAAACAAATTTGTTTTGGATGTTATGTTGTTGTGCCGCTGCCAATTTCATCGACAAACAAATTCCCGTGCACTGTTGATGAACTGCATCCAAGAGCGCTGATCTCGAATTGTTTCAGCGATTGGCCAATTCGTTTCGCTTCAGGAAGGCCGAAATCATAATTTCGGCGATTCTCTGTTCGAACGCTGACAAACACTGCTCATCAAGTTGTGCTCCGCAATTGCTACAATATTTTTAGACAGAAATCTTCACCAAATTTCTGGAAATTTATTAACATAAATATTCATCAAGATTTTTTTCAAAGATTTTAGGATATTCAAGTTATTTTTCCTAAAACTAAAAACTTTGATTAAAAAAAGGTGCAATGATTATACGTCATCAACAAAAAATTAAAAAGAAAATCTTATGAATACTATATTTACAGATTATTTCCTAAGTAAGTCCAAAGCAGAAGTGTGGGATTTCGTTTTTAAAAGTTGAATTTTTGAAAATGGTGAATGATTTTTAGTAGTTTTCTAACAAAAAAAAATCTTTTAATTTCTTAACTTAAGCGAAACTCTTAAAAAAATAATCCAAACTTTGAAATCTTGAATTGAACGGTTTGTAGATCACACGTCAGGTTGGTATACTCAGGTTGCGCTATTAGGCCCTTACAATTTATAAAAATGGTTTAAAAAAAAATAAAAATGGTTACAAATTGCGAAATTTATTATAATTTAAATTTTTAATTTTCTGCTGATAAATAAACGGTTCCTCTACCATCAAATTATGTTTTTTATGCAGACAATTTTTAGAAAATCATTTCTTTAAAGAAAACAAATTTTAATGTTTTTTTTTAACAAATTTGAAGATCGCTAAATATTCAACTTTTAGAACGCCTTATTCCACCAAAAAAAAAAACCAACGGCGTTCCGTACGTTGTTTTAGATTTTCAAAAATCGAATTTTGGAAAATTATTATAAAAATGAAATTTTGAAAAAAAGTTGTTCTGATCAGTGAGTCTGCAGGAGTCACATTGTTGACTTAAATTGACTACACTCATTTTCTGCTGGAGCACCGACGCTATGGATCAAACTCGCGACGTTTTTCCGACGTTTGTTTCAAAGAGAAGCTGGTTAACAAGCCTTTGAAAAATTAAAATTAAAAATGATCAAATGCGGAGAACTGGTGTACAGAAATGCGTAAACTTCTCTTTTCGGTCGGGCTTGCATGGGTTTACGACCTAAACAGCTACAATGTCACCCAAAGGCACCAAAATCTATTTTTGTCAAGACTGAGAACGTCACTGGGTACCAGTGATATTGCTTCTGCTAAAAGGTCAGCTACAATGCCGCACTACACAGACTTGGTAAAATCAAATTATGGTGCCAAGTTGTACTTGAAGTCATCCCTTCCGAGGTATGTGGTAAATCGGATTGCACAACTGCGCCTAAAGAGGAACATGATACTCAACCACAGAGAATGGATCAATCTCGGGGAGTTTTCTGACAAAAAATGCAAGTTCTGTGGAGAATCACTCTCCCTGACCCACGTCCTGGAGCACTGCGCAGCGAACGAAAAAGAACGAACGACACTCCTACGTATAACCCTAGCTAGCGACGCCGGTGCGAATACTAATACTTTTGCGAGTGCGACACAATCAACGGTTCACTACAAAGCTCTGCAAACTAATATGTTGGTTGGTAGCGGGTGTGCCAGTACAATTTATGATTATAATTTAAGTCTTAGTTTTTACTTAGTCTAGTCTAGCCTTTAGTTATGTCAAGATTAGTTCTTTTAGATTAATTTAGTTTTACTAACTTAACCTTAGTTCATAATATTTAAGTCTTAGTTTTTACTTAGTCATTTAGTTAAGTCTAGTTTATTTTAGTTTATTTTAGACTAATTTAGTTTTTAACTCTCAACAAATACAAAGCTTTTAAAAAAATACACAGTCTAATTACATAGTAATCTTAAGTCAAATCTGTAGTACTCTAAGTCTCAAAACAAACTCTAGTAATCAAACATGTAATTCAAGAATCTCACTCCACGTTGACTAGGCCTTGGCCAATTCAAATAAATACATCAATTCAAAATTGAAAATGATGGAAAACTCTTTTTTAAAAAATTCAAAAAAACAAGAACTTAAGACATGGTTGGTTCAGAATTATATTTTAAAAATGAGATTTGGCAGCGTTTCATAACAACAAAAGTACAAAATATAGTTTGTTCCGTTTCAATTTCTGAATCGTCTCACCCTAATTTAAAAAAAAATTCAAAGCATAAAAATCACAGATTTCCTAAATTTACAACCATATTTTTAAATTATCTCTGATTTTTTAATAAACTTTTTTTAAATCGGAAAGATTTTTAAATTAATTAAACACAATTCACTTACTAATCAACATTATAAAAAAATAAACTATATAGTTAAACTTAAAATTGCTAGACTAAAGTACAAAAAAAATTACCTTTCACTAAATTACTAACTAAGTTTTTGTTCTATTTCTATTTAAATCAAATTGAATTTGATTGAACCGCGAACCTGCAGCATTACTAAAAATGCAGGTAATTTTATTTTAACTTATTTTTTCAAACAGAAAATTTGAAAAAATTTCAAATTCAGCACAATTTAGAGAATGATGTTACTTTCAAGTTCGATAGTTTCTTCGTCCGCAAGTACAAAAAGTCATATTGACCCCTGACCTTTGAACTCTCACAAACTTGATCTTAATTAAAAGTTTATTTTTACTCAGTCTAAGTTAGTTAATATTTCCACTTGATTGAGACGTTTATGTTTTCCAAAAATTTCTTTCGTTTTTATAGGTTTTTATCATGAAAGGCGCTGTTGACCTGAAGCTCGCGCAGAAAGCCAATGATCTTCTTGTAGTACGACTTCGGAATTTTGCAGCAATGAAGGAGGATTGTTTCACGATGGAGCGATTTGGAAAGTGATTTAAAATTCGAATTTTAAAAAAGCGTAAGAACATTACTATTTTTCATTTTTAAAACGTGACAAGCCTTCCATCACTTCCACAGTCATTTAAAACAGATTTAAAAATTATCGCTGAAACTTTTTTAAACAAAATTTTAAAAAAAAAACCTAAAACTGACAACTTGCAAAGAGTCTCTTGCGCGAATAGACAACTCAACTGTAATAATTATACCTATGATGGCTTTTGTTAAAAATTGAACGGCGAACTTGTACTCACTATTTTAAAAAGACGCACTACATTTTTCAAACAAAATTATTTTTTAGAACAAGATTAAAAAGCCGGCAGAAATGAAGCGCGCCAAATCCTTCAAGTTGCGACGAATGCGTCAAAATGTTCAGTTCGAAAAAGAATTATCCAATTTGATAGTGCATTTGCAGGAAACTAGAACTTTTGGGGAAGTCTGAATGACTTTGTTTAATTTTTTGTAAACGGCGTGTATGACCTACTGCAATAATCAACTAATTAATTAAGCAAAGTTTAAAAAACATCTTGTTGCTTTTAAAAAAAACTTTTTAGAACGTGATTTAGCGTTATCTACTTAATGGTTTTATCGCATCCGTCTGTCTGTCAGCATTTAATTATTTTAAATTAACAACCAATTCAGCAACTAATTATCAACCCAATTAAGTTAATTAATTTTAATCAATTAAATGCAAAAAAAATGGAACACTTCGGATGATTTTTTCTTATAAATTTGAGAGCAAATTAATTAAGATAATTTGCCTCGTTAAGTCACTAGGTCCAACTCAATGCTCTTCGTCGTCATCTGACCTTTTGACCCTGTGCATGCGCATACCTTTGATTCTTATTTTGGGCACTGTCAGGGTTATCGGTCACAATCACTTGACCTCTCGTCAACAAATTGGTATTTCTAAAATTTTAGAATAATGGAATTATGAGAGATAAACTGTTTTACTTGCACATTGCATCCAGTAGAATCCGAAATTGTTCCAAACGGTAGCTTTCAAAGCCAAATTTTTATCAATTTAAAAAATAAATAAAATAAATCAATAAAACACAATTTCTGTTTTCAAACTCGTTTTAGAATGAATTCTTTAAAAAAAAAGAAACCGGAGGACACGCAAATTTTGGTTTGAACAATGTCTAAAAATACGATGACATAAGAAAAAAGTAATTTCAATACCTTGTAAAAACACGCTGTTTAAAAAAAAAGTTGTGTTTAAAATTCTCAAAACAACATTTAAATCTGAGAAAATGCTAAACGTTTGTTGTAAATTTAGTGGATTCCAAAACGTTTCGGCACCGTTTGAAATACGAACATAAGTGTCAAATTTCAGAACATCGACTTTAGAAATCGTTTTTGCTTAATTTTGAACAAGACTCAAATTTTAAAAAATAGGTTCGTTTTCAAAAATTAAATAATCAACTCATTTCGTGCACTCATCACTCACACGATCAATTTAACTAAAATGTAGCAAATGGACCTTGGAAATAAATTTAATTACTTTCAAAACTAGAAAAGAACCATACCAAAGTGGTTCTTAGCCACTGTTTTTTAAAAAAAAAACTACAGATTTTTAAAGCCTTTTGTACTTTTTTTTTTTTTTTTTAGATTTTTTTTCCTTTTTTGATTTTTTTTTCCTATAATTTCAGCGATTTAATGTCTCGTCTGAGTAACATTTTCTAATATTCAAAGCATTTTTTAAAAACATTATAAATTAAAGGAAAAGGAGCGTTATTTGACATTCCCGCAGAGCGGATGGTCAACATGTAAAGGAGAGGGGTAAGGAAATGGTAGGGGAGGGGCTCA
>JAQFYP010003308.1:0-11103 GCA_034694865.1 Bilobella braunerae | reverse complement strand
GAGTGCTCTGATTCCAATACTCTTCTTAAGTGCATTCGCAAATAAGAGTTTCAGTTAAATCTTGTGGTTGTGCAGTTATTAATAGCGTTTGTAAATCCTCATTGTATTTTTGGATTGGATTTGGTAAAAAACTAAGAAACAAAGTAGGACAAAATGAAATAAGCCGTTGCTAACACTATTGGAATCATAGTTGTTTTTTTAAGTATTCGCGTAGATTTTGTACTATTTAGGGGAAAAAAAGTCATATTAGGCAACGATTGTGAGAAGATATACTCCAAAAACGCTGGTTGAACAATTAAGTAATTCATGTTTTTCAGTTTTTTTGTGCTAACTAAGGTAAAGGTAAAGGAGCGTTATTTAACATTCCCGCAGATCGGATGGTCAACATGAAAGGAAAGGTAGGGATGTGATTAGGATATTCTTGTGCTAACCTACGCCGTTGACACCGTCAAGGTGGTTTTATGCAATGTTTCATTTCAATGAAGGTTACGTTTGTGAAAGTTGGCAACATATAGTGACTTCACTCAATAAATTGTTTCCAAAATGTTTCCCTCATACATTTTATCCAACCAGTTTGTAAACCTAATCCTAAAAACTATTCTTACTACGCAGATCTGTCAGTGTCAGCAACGAACATTCCAGTACGGCTGTGAGTCATGCCGCCGAGCTTAAACTTGTAGAGGCAAATCTAGAAGAAAAAAAATGTAACATACTTATAGTTAAAACATTAGATATGCCGAAGTTAGCTACATCTTTCATTGTTCGCTCGTATAGGAATTCGAGATCTTTTCCATTTTTTGCCACTTGCATTGTGATAATTTTGGCACGTATCCATGCAACATCTCCATCCTTAAAGTTGTGGGTAGGAGTTTTTGTTGGAACAATCCACTCCCCATGAAAAGCATCTTTGTCCGAATGGAAACTATGAATTATTTCTTGCAAATTGCTTAGACTTTGCGGCTCATGGATTTGCAACACTGTGCACCTTTAAGAGCAAAATACTAACAAAAATTTCTATAGACACCTATAAGCGAAGACACCGTCTTCGAACACACCATTTTTCACATTAATATAGTAGCGTCAGCTATTTTATGTTTTCGCTCTGTCTGTGTGTCCGTCTGTCAGATTAACTCAGGAACCATTCAACATATTTCAAATTCGTTGGCGGATACGAGTCCTTCGAGACCCGGAACAATTATTTTTTATTTTTTTTTCGCTCTACTAACCCTTTTGTTTCTCAAAGGTCAAGAATATATTTCAATGACAACATTAAGAATGACCCATACCAAAGTTGTTTCATTTTTGAAGGGAAAGGGACACTTTTCTCTATGATATGACTTCTAAAATGTTGACCACCAAATTGCCGAACCCCCCCTCCCCCCGCCTCATTGACAAAATGACGTTTCAAAACCAAAAACGTTATGGCCAAAAAAAAATTTCTTTTGCGTTTAACACAGAATAAAATCGAGTTTTTAGGTATCTCAAAACTAAGAATTTTGATTTATGTTATTATTAATGTTTCCGCTACTGCTATACTTAATATAGCAGTCTGATATGCTGGTGCGGGTTGGGCGGTGTTACTCTGTTCATTTGTGCGGGCTTCGTGGGTAATTCAACACCAGCGTAGTTCCATGCTATGAGTTGGAGTGCAAGACCAACTATATTAGTTTAGATGGCGCTGTAAGCGCTGGCGAGGTTGCAAATTGTTAAGACGTGCTTGCTTTGGATTATCAACAGAAAACGTAAAAATAAAAAGCAAAGTAAAATATTAACATCAACAAAAAAGTTTCGTTATATCAACCATACGTTAAGTAATGTGAACCAACTAACAGTGCCCTCAACAGCAAATGCCTGTGCTCTGGTGCATGATTTCTTACAATACAAGTGCAATACTCGCCATAGTAAGCACGCTGTTTTACGGACGCAACTCTGCTCGTTGTGCTTCACGGTTTACCAAAACCTTTCTTCAATCTTTCAGCCTACCGGCTACACAAATGAGCCTTTATTATACCAGAGAATACTTTGAAAAACTAAGTATGAGAACAAGCCATTGCTACTCAGGTGACACCTGACCCTACCTCCTATTTGGATGACCTCTACAAAGGAAACATCGGGATTTTACTAGTGTTACACTAATGCAAACTGGATCATACCATGTATTGTGTGATTGCTCGTCAAATAACGCCAGATCCGTAGTATTTGATATCCAGTAATTTGAGTTTGTAATTGAATTTGAACCAAATGAACTACAACAAAGCACGGAAGAGAATATTAGAGCATTTTAGAGAACCCAGGTTACACCGACTGGTTGAGCAGGCGGAAATACTGTTACCTCGTCGATAGCGCTGGCAGTAGCAAGTATGCTTAGAATACACAACAAGAAAGTGGCTCTACTTAACATTGTCCAAAATTCTGATAGAACTGCGCCAAACAAGTAAATAGGGAATATAAACATGCAAAGTAGACTTGAACATAAAGAGCGTTTGAAATCGCTCTTTATTGCAGAGAAGGTAGAAACGTTGTTCGTCTACACTGCGTCATAGCACTGGAGAATCTGTGCTTTAAATTTTTATTAACTTAGGCTTGCATTGGCACAAAAACTTTTACAGAACATGACGTTATTTGCAGAGACAAATTTTCCTACTCCTCTGCGTAGAATTTATTTTCAAATGCGTCATCTGCGCCACCGAGAACTCTCGGCGGGGCAACTGCTCCGTGGGCTTGACTGGCGGTGTCAGTACGATAACTTGCTTGAAAATGAGCCCCGGACGACGACAACAACAAAGAGATTGCAAGTAACATTTATTTGCAAGTTAAGGTTTAAGTTTAGTTGATTTAAAGCTGGAAGTACAATTATGACCGGGATCACGGCGAGTCGAGGTAGGGAAATTATCGACGTGTCAGAGCTCAGTCAAGACAAAGAATTACTAATCTGCATGTTAAAAGGTAATAGAGTCTCTAAGCACAAGGTCAGCAACATTATGAGCAACAACAAGACACAAGTAATCCGGACTATCTTAAGCAGAAAAACGTCTGCAAATATGTGTGACAAATGCTACGTATCGTCGCGTCCAAGTTGTCGAAATTCTTGGACGTGAAGACTCAATTTATCGTAAGGCAAAACTGATTGCCAAGTTTAGCCCAACTGCCAAATTTTTAAATGAAATTGGGCCCTTTTTGTTACAGCTTGGTACAGACAGTAAGCCTTGATTAGTTTTGAAGTAGTTTTAAGAGTTTAATTAAAAAAAATTCCGTAGAGGCTTCGTTGTAATACTTGGTTTGTAGATTTTTTTTACCTTGGAAAATGTTATTGGTAAAAAATTGTTAAGAGTTGAAATCTAATTGTTCAATAATTGTACTTGTTAGAACTTGTAACGAAAGATGATTACATTGATGTCTCATGCGTTTTGTGGAGAGAAAAAATTTGTCCCGCAAAAAAATCAAAGTTCTTTAGCAACGCTTTTCTTAGGCGTTAGGCAGTGCATTTTGCTAGAACTCTTGCTCAAGGTCTTGCTGCTTTTTTAGAAACTTCAACGCAGTTATTATTTGGAAAAGAAAATCTACGTAACCCCTGGAAAGTAGTAGACATCGCTTTGAGAAGTTTTCAAAAAATCTTGCTAAGATTTTTTCAATTTACGTTTTTTCTCCTAAAATTGACGCAAGCTACCCATAATTTACATCGTACGGTCTGCGCACCGAAAAGTAGAGAAGTGGAATTTTGTTCAAAAAGGCCTCTAAACTTACTTTTTATTTACTTACTTTTATTAATCTAACTTAATACGTATCTTAAAGAGTCGACAATTTTATAGGAGACTTAGTTCTTATTCAACTCATTATGCCTTGTGTGAAAAGCAATTAGCCATGACAGTTGCTCAAATGATTTGTAGTCGACCTTTTGTGGTTTAGTGGTTAGAGCTTTGATATCTTTTCAATAACCAAATTACCATAACTGCCAAAAAAAACGCTTTTGCTATTGGTTTCCTCCTCTTTGCCTAGTCTCTGACTTTTTATATCCGTATCCGTATGACCGTATCTCCTTGATCAATCTCCACAATCACAGTACATGGAAATTACCCGATCAGGTTCCTTAGCAGCCTTGTGAGAATTTGGAAAACTGCCTCATTTGCATACATGTATGCTAATAAGTCCTTTCTGCCAAATCCATAACACTCCTTCACATGTTGACAAACTAAACAATACAACTATGAGCATTTACCGTAGGTGTTTATGTTTTTCTTGTTAACTATTTTTAACAATTCTTAACCATGTAACCCCAAAACCTAAATTCAAAAAAATATTTCATTATATTGAAACTATAGATAGCACTAACTTTAAAGTTAACCTAATCCAACACAATTTTTTATAACAAAAAGTCCTTGTATTATTGTACAATTTGGGAATAGGTACAACTATGGACAGTAAAATTTATCCTAACAAAATAAAAGGCAATATAACCTATTACGCAACTATAATTCTAACCTTGTTTTAAGAAGCTAAGATTGGAAATTTTGTTTAACAGGAAGTTTTTTAGAGTTTTTTTGGAGAGTATCAACACAGCGCCTCAGCATCTTCGATTCAGCACTTCGTTCCTGCGCCTCACTTATTTTAAAGGTTTGCAAACAGTAGAGACAGCGCTTCAGCGCCTCCTTTCTGATTAAATTCAAAATTTTTATCATGAGTGAAATTAGTTTCCAAAGGAGTAATGTTTGTTTTTTCAAATTTGTTGTGAAACACAATGAATAAAATAATGACATACTTCTGATGACAAAGAAATCTTCCCAAACTTTCCAGTAGCACTACACTGCATTGAGAATGGCTCTTGGCTTTGGGTCCTCTTATTCCCCTATTGGAGGCCGAGAAGAATCTCTTTGTGTATTTTTTGACCTTGAAATGTCAAGGTATAGCATGTAGAGGTCACCAAATATCAACTCAGGGTCAAAACAATGTAGGGTATCACCTGAAAGGTATTGACAAGAGGAATTCTAAAATTGTATTTTGTGACCTTGAAAAGTTATCTTGTCGTATGAAGATAATGTCAACATGGGGTCAAAGCCATGTAGGACCTTGGGGAAATTTCAAATTTCCCGGAAGAATTTGGACATTTGTTAATAATGTTCTAGATTCTAGATAAGGGGTATTCTACCAAAGGTGCAAGATACGGTGAGTACTGGACCATTGATTAAAGCGACCAGCAAGTAAGCGCCGGGTGGGGGGCGCAGCAAGATTATGATCTTTGTTGATCATACAATTTTTATTTCGACTCAACAACTTGAGGTATGTTAATTTCCAAAAAAAGTGTTCAATGTTGGATAAAAGAAACATGTAGGAGGGGCATCTCCCGCTATTAAAAAGAAAGTTAATTGTTCGGAAAAACATACTTTATTATGAAAATGGCTGAAATGTGCCACATCCGTAAACGCCAGTTTTATTGCCGTCGCTGATAACATCATTCCTATTCAGGTTTGCATTTTGATAGTTTTTTATTACCAAATTATCTAAGAACAATTTATTTTGCCCCATCTACTTATGAAATTAGAATATCCGCAAAATTGATATAGTTTTGACTTGACCTGTATCAAATTGGAATAAATTGCAAGTAAACAAAGTTGCCTTGACACTGCCAAATGCTAGGTATGTATTGCAAGAGTTTGTACAGACATCAAAATGCCTTGAATTAGCCAAAATGGTTTATGAAATTTTTTAATGATTTTTTTTAAATAAAATTGAAATGTTTTCCATTCTTCATGCATCAACACCACCAACTTAACAATCGAAAAGGCTTTGATATGAAATTTTTGACAATTATATAAATTTTTCTCTTTATGTGCAACTTTAAAGCGCTCATCGAAACAGTGTAAATAGGTACTTTCTATTTGAAAATACTAATTTATTCAGTAAAATATTATCGATACGACAAAATAGACATAAGTGAATCACTATATCCAAGTAGGTCACATGTAATTTACATTACTCAAATCGATTGTCTAACATAAACTATGCGTCTATTTGCACTTAATGCTGTACTCAAGCACTGTAGTGCTCTTGTCGACTTGGAACAAAGCTATTTTAGCCATGGTGACCATGTTGTTGAGGTTCGTTTTCTTAATATCAAGATCTATGCAAGACTTTTTTGTAAATTCTTTCGACGTTCGATGCATACCAAAAGAGTATAGACTTCTCGTTTGTGTGTTCTTTATACACGATTTCCACTTTATGTCATTGTTGGTTTTTGGAAGAGGGGGTTGAACTCTTAAATCAAATTCTTTGACCTCGGCGTCATACTCGATGAAAATTTTTCTTAAACAAAATTAAGTATAAAAAATTTGAAGTTTAAAGTTTTAAGGCCTGGTAGGCTTACCCATGAACTTCGTCGATTGTTGCGTCAATAGCATACCGGACGTCCTTATCAGAGGTTTGTATCCAGAACAAAATCTATAAGAAGTATTATATTTTATCTCATCTGTTGATATTGTTTTTACCGTTCTGCCCTTGTCGGTGGAGTAACAATACTAATATTATAAACGCTATTATAACATTTACACGTTGTTTTAAAACTTACATTATAGGTTTTGCAACCACGGCTGTGAAAAACAATTATAAATGGAAATTGGTGTTTAGGTCTCACCTTTGTTGACTCCAATATACCAACAAATCCGGCGCTGGAGCCCATAAATGTGGCGGTGACCTCGAAGCGGCGAAATGTTGTTAGCTTTAAATCGGATTCTTCAGCACAGTACAGTTGGGTTTTGGCCGTTTCTCCTTGTATTTGAGTAACATCAAAGTTTGGGTTTTTGCTGAATTGCAATCTGCAAGTAAATACAAATTGTTTAAACCAAATCAACCGTGATGAAAAAGGTGAACGCAAGTAGAGGAATTAGGAAGTTTAGACAAATTTTTGAAGCACTAGGCGTTAGTTGAACCATTATTTGCTACAATTGCTCAAAAGTAAAGTTTATTTTGAGATCACTGAGTCTCATCTCATCGAAATCATTTTAATTTTTTGTTTAGTCAAAAAATGCTTGACCTAGATATGTCACATGGAGGGCAATTGGTCATATGTAGTAAAATGTTCAATTTCGGATAGATCATGTTTTATGTTTAGTCATAGGATGATTTGGAGAATTTTGATGAAAAACAGATTTGGAAACAGATTTGTGATCTACTTAGTAGTTCCTGAGATAATCTTGAATAATTTTACAGACGGACATACAAACAGAGCGAAAACATAAAGTAGCGTTTGGGTTGCTTTTGAGATACAAAAAAGAAAATAGGTTACAAAAGAAGTGAGAGTATTTAGTTTGCATATCATAGCCGAAAATTTTATTGTCAGATACGTTAGCTTTTCTCATATATAATAGTTGTATAAATGCAACATAATGTGAGGCAATATAGAATCATCGATACATGCATGTATGCAATCATCACTTACACAACTTCGCGCTTCGATTCGTCACCCTCAACTTTGTCGGCCTTAAGTGCAACTTCTTTGCAATCAAAGCTCATAATTTTTGCTGATTTTCCATTTCTATTTGACTTCAGAGACATTTTATTCAAAATTTCGTCTTGAGTTACTACACAAACCTTCAATTCCTGATAGGGTTCATTATTGAATTATCACAAATTATTTAATTATGTTTTGGTAATTGCAACTTAACTTACCATGTGTAATGAGAACTCGAGAGTGACACTTCTGTTACTGTGATTTGAATATACTTTTTCTACGTAAACGGGTCTCCAAATCAAACTTTTCAATTGCGTGGAGTCATACTCATGTTCTTGAAATGCAATCGCTACTCTTTGAATTTCGTTAGGACTATTCACCTCGCACTGCTGTAAATTTTGGTCTGTGATGTCACGTTGAAGCAGATCCGTTGGGTTGAGAATTTGTACGCCGCTAATCTGCATGCTAGACAAATTATAAACACGCAATAATGAGATTACAAATGCTATTGGTACTTGCTAATGGTTATAATTTGCAACTGCAAAAAGCCATATTCGACTTAAAACTGATCGAAACAATACGAATGGAACTAGTTATAAATTTATCAAGATCGTTCTCAGAGTTAGTTTAGTTGTCAAGTAAATTATTAAGGTTAGTTATCCAGGTAATTACAAAGATTAGCTGAATTTTGAACTTACCTTTGTTTATCCTCAACAGAGTTCATGACAACGGGCGCACACGTCCAATATAGTCAACATTCGCGTGCCTAAGCACGAACACCCAACTCTATACCAAGGAAGTATATATTAAGTATCAAGGTCTGTTTGAGCTTTTGAGAAAATGGATATTTTTTATAGATTATAATGCGCGGAAAATTAAAATCAAAATTAAAAAAGACTAAATATAATTATTTTCAAAACTTTTATCTGCACTAAACAGAATTTATTATATTTTAAATCAAAGTAAATATAAATCTTGTATTTTTGGATCTAATAGTAGAGCTTATGTTGCGCTATATTTGTTGGATGAATGTAAAGTGTAAATATTTCATGATATTGAAGTTAGTCATTTCTGTTAGCATACGGTAATGTTTCGCTTTATTAAGTAACCACCCGCCATGCACGAGTTTTTCACGAGTAACTGCATAAGAACCATACACGTACATTACTACTGTTACCACTTACAGCTGACTAGCTTCTAAAATGTAGCACTTACATGGACATATTTGGGTACAATGGTTGTCACGAAGTTTGAGTCCGAACTCCAGCACAAGTATTCCGTTCTATTCAAGAGCCACCAATGATTGTCGATTTGTATGCAAATACTTGATTCATTTTGAAGATGTACATTAATGTCCACGATTTCATTTTCGACGGTGAACTCTGTCAAGCTGTGAAATAGAAAAAGTGTAATATGTGTTACTTGTCACGTGATCACTAAAGTTAACCACAAGAACCCAAGGCGTTGTGTTTAGTGCTCACAGTAAGTGGCCATTCCAGCCGAGTGGAGCCGTCACCTCAGAAACTTTCGTATCCTTCGATTCAAGTCGCTGAACTTTGACTGATCCTGAAATTTCTCCAGTTGTTCTCAAACTTTTGAAATCAACTTGTTTCAACTGCGGAACAAAAGTTTCTTTCGAAAATTTGAGCAATTAAAACTCTTGTGCTAATTATTTGTAGTTACATAGGATTCATTCTATTCTAGTATTGTAACTTTGTCACCTCGTGGCACTGTTACACTTGTGATATAAATTGGAACCCACGTCAAAGCACTCTCCTCAAAGTAACCATAGTCTAACGTCAGTTCCGCAATACCTGCATATTGTATATCAACGGCACAGTGATATGGGATTGTACAGTCGAGTTCACGTTGGTTTTTATTAGGTTCGTAGATATTTTGAAACAATATTTTCCCGTCCATCATGAGGAATTTGCTAAAGAGAATTCAAAACGTACAATACGTACTTAGCTTAAGTTGTGCGAGCCAAGCAAGCCCATCAACGGACAAATATTTTAATATTTTTGTTCATAAGTAGTGAACATAAAATGCCCTTATGCAAATTGGAGTAATTGCCAAGCAAACCCGTTTAAGGAAGAGCATTTCGTTTTAATAGTCTTCGTGCTTCAACACGGGGCTCGTTTGAATTACTATGGTGAAATAATGTAGACTATTGATTGTATATAAAATACACGGACTTACGCGTATGGAACACTTTCTTTCGTCACGTAGCCATACCATAACGAATCAAAGGATTATTGGCTCGCGGAATTTAATTTCCGCAATATAGAGAAAAGGAAAAAGGCTCGTTACTTTAAATTCTCGAAGAGCGGATGGTCACTATGAAAGGAAAGGTAGGGATATGGTGGGGCAGGAGCTCATTAGCATAGATGTTGTCATCAAGCAATGCAAGGGAGGTTGGTTATAAATGGTTGAAACTTTTTTTTGCTGAAAACGCTGGTTCAAGTAAAAGGGTCGAATTCATAATGTGGATGACCTCATACACATGAAGTGTCAAGCAAAACCACTTGTTACGCTAGTTCTGGAAATATAAGCAAGTTGACCCTTCCTTTGACCTTTCCCGCAACATTTATAGAATATCAAATCATGCTTTAGGTCATCTTCAGGATTTTACCCTTTAAAACTTAAAAAAAGTGACAGAAGTCAGCGTTTTTACGTTTTCTAAACTCGTGAAAGAATGTGTTGTTTTATCTTACGTTAACAATTCTAGCAGTTAGTGTTGTCAAGAAAAACGCCTCAACGTTCACATCCGAGTTTTTCTTAATTTCTCCAAGTTGGTACCAGTCGTCGGCAATACGTACTGAAATTTGACCAGTCGAAATTTGGGATAGGGCATGAATGTCACATCTCGCTTGAGCTGACACCACGGCAATCAATCTAAATTAACAAAAACACAAATTTCTTTGACATAACCTTGTAGTAATTGTGTTTTTCATAACTTTGCAACTAATGATATGCGTCCATCCCATCGAAATGGAGCAAAATATTGATGGGAATGGTCGTCAATTTTACGTCCCATTCTTGTCACCAGTAGAGACCCCTCATTTTGAATTTGACCGTCAGGGGTTACCACTTTGAAGTCAAGCTACAGTAAGCAGTTTTAGTGTTAGAAAGTATTAGCTTCAAAGCGAAAGAGACCTACCTCAAAGTTAAAGTAAATTCGATAATTAAAAGTACGTTGATGTGAAATAGATTGCACATGAATTGGAACACATCGCAAACTTTCCTCCGGGCAACTGGAAAAATTTCCAAGTTTTCCAGTAGTGCATTCACATAATTCAGTTTCTCTTAGAAATTGTGGTTCAGCAACTTGCAATGACGTTTGAAGTTGCTCATCGTAGTCCCAAGATGGATTTGGTATAAAGCTAAGAAACAGAATAAGGCCCAATAAAATATCATAACAAAATATTAATAAAATAAAATGACAACTCACTAACAAAATAGGAATCCAACTAGCATAACATCAGGAATGTGATTTAAAAGGCAGAGCAGAGTCTACAACTTAGAATGTAGTGCGCTCTTTTTCTTATTTTAAATCTCATACAAAATAATTGCTGATGGTAATGATACGGTAGAAATCGTCAACCGAATGTTGCCTGTTCTACTTCATTTCACAAAAGTTTACAACAAACATTCTGACATAT
>JAQFYP010003307.1:0-11107 GCA_034694865.1 Bilobella braunerae | reverse complement strand
CCGTAAAACAGCGGAATGTTACGGATAGTCTGTTGTGCCTGCTTGATGACAACATCTATGCTAATGAGCTCCTAATCTTTACCATATCCCTACCCTCCCTTTCATGTTGATCATCCGCTCTGCGGGAATGTCAAATAACGCTCATGTTCCTTTTCCACTGGGAAACCTGTTGGATATTTTCGATATCCTCAGCTTGAGCTGCTGGTTACAAAGAGGAAGGTCACGTTCAGATTCGCCTTAACATGCTATACCTACTTTGCAAAGAAAAGGTCGAGGCTTTCACTTGTTACCGTAACCGTGTACTTGACTCAAACATACAAAAATTTCAGTTTGAAAATTTTGAACAATTTTCACCAATGTATATTTATATAAATTTGCACAGTAATTCTTACCATTTAATATATTAAACGATAAATATATTTTACGACCCACATTTAACTTTTTTTTTTTTGTATAAATATTTATTGAGTTTTTATTTACAAATCATATATTAATATGTTCAACTTGTTTGTCTACAACTTGACATTGCAAGCAACTCGCAATCAAACACACAAATACAAGGTAGCGCTTTGCAGGGAGATAAGTAGCAACTATGTTGCTGCATCTTGCATAGCAGTCGCAACCTTTTTGCCTAGTTAATTTGCCAAACTCAAGCTAAAACTTTGGTGCTCGTCGAGAAAACGCAAATGTTATGCTTGTTATGTTCACCGAATTTTCTTCGACTCGCTTCCCGGTTTCACTTTTACTTTACTAGTAATGCTCAGCGTAGTCATCCAGACTACACATTTTAGCTGTAGTAAAATAATATTGCCTACTGTTATCGTAGTCTCTGTGACGATGCTCGCCACTTTACCCATTAGGTCCCTTAACCCTTAAGGAACGCTAAGCGTCACATGTGTCCCAGACACTCACCCCACGCCGACCTGTGTTCACTCTAGCAACCAGAGGCAGGTAGACCTTGTCACTCCTCTTGTCACATTTCCCATGCCGCACACCAGCCATTGCAATTTCCCTGTGCTTTTCTACGAGGAATAGAAGACACCAAGGAGAGGAAACAGGAGAAGCACCATTCACGTTCTAGGCTTTGTCCCCTCCACTTCTCCTTTCACCGCCTGGATTTTGCTCTCTCAAGGAGCCTTCGCAAGCCGTGTGACCTTTGGCCCTTTGTTCCAATCAAGTACCCTGCTTAACACTGCTTCATATCTACTGCAGCTAATCAAATAAATATCTACTAGCACTTTCAGACAAAAATGATCAAAGTTTTGTTCCGTTCCCGGAAATAATACCAACAATGCTAGCGATCGAAATGAAAACAAAACCGCCCACAAATTGGGAAAAGGTTAGCAAAACGGAATTGGAAAGCATTGTTACCAACAGAATTTTAGATAACTAGTCGCAATACAAAGTTAGCCCGACGCAGCTTATTTGTTTGCAAGTATTCTCAAAAAGGACTTTTCCACTATTAAAAGCATAGAAATGTATTGTACCTAATTGTAATTACTTCATGTTATTTGGTACCTTTTGTAAATTTTTGAACAAAATACAGCACCTTCATAATTTTTTAAAGTAATCGAAACTAAAAACAAACACCATTTTCAAATCATTGCATAAAACCCTTGAAAATTTTTATATTTACGCATTTTTGAATATATGATAGCTCCGGTATCACCCATGGCACGTAGTCCGGGGGTTAGGAGCCTTCTCTTAAGTTGGGTAGATGCCGGAATCAATAGCAAATTAATATTATATATAACTTGATTTACTAACCCGTCTTCAAGGCGTGAAAGTTCAAGTTTTCTCAATACAGTTTTATTAAAACGCCCGTCTAGGAAAACTAGAGGAGGTTGTGGTGTTTTTGTTGCAGTAGAATTTTTAAATCCTTAATCCACGCGCGAAAATTTGCTTTTTTGCGGACGCAGAGTCGGGGATTGCCTCAAATTACGGCTATAAATGGCATTTAATAAGTGTAATATTAATATAATAATATTAGTAATAAAAGACATTAATTTTACTTTTTTTTTTGGTTGTTATTTTTACCTAAGTATATAAATAGTAGTTTATAAAATGTATGATAACTGTATTTGTTGTTATTTTTATTTATCCTTATAACAGGTTCCGGTTGAAGTAATTAGATTTACATTTAACAAAATTTATTATTTAATATATATGAGGTCTAGGTTTAATTATTAAAACTACGGAAGCCAAAATGACATTAAAGAAACCTGCTAAAATGGTAAAGTTTGACAGATACGCTCTTGGTCATCTCCGCTTTTGGGCAACATTGCTTTTGGTCACGACGCTTTAGGTCACTACGCCTTTGGGCATGACGCTGTAGGTCACCACGCTTTTGGGCAACTAAGCTTTTGCGGGTCCGCATTTGGATCTACGCATCGGTCCGCGAGCTGAAGAAACTAAAAGCACAAGGCAAGTTGCAATAACAGTCTCAATTAGATGATGGGCAACATGTAAATGAGAGGGTAGCTATATGGTTGTGAAGACGCGTGTAATGTTGCATGCATGTTGCCACTAAGCGGGTACAACAATAGTGAATGTTTTTTACTATCTTAACCTAAACGCATAGTGAGCCTGTTTGTCTACGGTTTAATATTGCAAGCAACTCGCAATTAAACACACAAATACAAAGTAGCGCTTTGCAGGGTTATATGTAGAAACTATGTTACTGCATCTTGTATTACAGTCGCCAGCATTTAGTTCAGCTAAATTTGTCAAACTCAAGCTAAAACTTTGGTGCTCGTCGAGAAAACGCAAACGGTATGCTCAATCCCTTGTTATGTTCACCGCCTTCGCTTCGACTCGCTTCATTGTTTTGCGTTTACTTTCCTAATAATACTCAGCGTAGTCACCAAGACTACACATTGTAACTGGAGAAAAATAATATTGTCTAATTTTGTTTCAGTCTCTTGTGTCCACTTCATGATAATAGTGAACCAGTAAGACATTGTATATGAAACAAAATAGGAATAAAAATTGTCAACAATTTAATTTCAGTTAATTAATAAATCAATCACTATATTTTATGTTGGCAAGCCCAGATCAACACGAACTCCAGAACAAAAACCTTGTACCAAGGTTTCTGAATAAGTGAAAAAGTGGAAAATAGTCGCGAACAGAGATGGGCACACTTTCCCCCAACTTCCAAACAGCCAACTCCTACTTTCCGACTTTCAACCCAACCGCAAACTCCTACTTCCCAACTTTCCAACTTCCAACCCAACCGCCAACTCCTACTTTCCAACTCTCCGACTTCCAACCCAACCACCAACTCCTACTTTCCAACTTTACGACTTCTAACCCAACCGCCAACTCCAACTTTTCAACTTCCAACCCAACCGCCAACTCCTACTTCCCAACTTTCTAACTTCAATCCCAACCGCCAACTCCTACTTTTCAACTTTCATTCCAACCGCCAACTCCTACTTCCCAACTTTCCAACTTTCATCCCAACCGCCAACTTCCATCCCAACCGCCAACTCCTACCTCCCTACTTTCCAATTTAACCAATTTTGGACAGCTGTTGGCAACCAACGGTGTACACCATTCCATTAAAACAATCGTAATTGTTTCTCTAACTATTGATATCGTGACACTATTAGTCAGCTGACGTTATTAACCTTAACTCATAATTACAAGGCCTTGAAACAATCATGATTGTTGTTCATTTCGAAGTTAATTAATTTACATTTCCTTTCTTGGACGAAAAAGGAGAATAAGAATGAGTAATTTTTCTTGCTTGGTTGGATATTGGATGATTCACCACCTCTATCTAGCCAACTCCTACTTTCACAAATCCAACCCGACTTCCAACTCCCAACTCCAGCTTTGCTAATTCCAACCCAACTTCCAACCTCCAACTTTCCTACCTCCAACCCAACTTCCAACAGTCCAACTCCTACTTTCCAACCTCCAACTCCCAACTTCCAACAGTCCAACTCCTACTTTCCAACCTCCAACTCCCAACTTGAAACTTTCCCAATACAACTACAACTTCCAACTCCCAACCTTCAACTTTCCAACCCCTTCCCCAACTTCCAACTCTCAACTTCCAACTTTCTGACTTCTTCTACAACCTCCAACTTCCAACTTTCCAACCGTGCGAAACGGCTCCAACCGCCAACTTCCTACCCAACCGGTTGGACCAACCGGTTGGCGCCCAAGTCTGGTCGCGAACATAAGTTGCTAACGCGTTACTAGCCCTACTAACAGGATTCATTCAACAACTAAATAAGACATCTGAATGTTTGATAGAAAATGATCAACAACCGTTACTATTAAAAAAATTATTAATCGCAATTGATTTGCCCTTATAATTTGTCAAACTAAAGCTAAAACTTCGATGTTAGGCGAAAAAAAAATATTTTGCTCATTTCCTTGTTATTTTCAATGTTTTCCAAACAAAAGTTCTGGATTTTCTTTGCTATACTGATAGTGTTCAGCGTAGTCGTCCAAGCGAGGCAATTAAATGTTGTAATTAAAAAAAGGCTTTGGATTTTATGTCAGTTTTTCATCAATACACGGATGCATTGGTCAGCCTAGACCTCAATAATCCAATTTGACATAAATTTTAATTAAATAGGCAGTGCTTTAGGTCTATTACTTTCAAACCACACTTCAATGAAGAATGAGCGTTATTTACATACTCTTTAGCGGCTGGACAACATTTATTAAACACGTATGCAAATGAGGGTTGGCTTCAGAAGTCGCACAAGACAACTGAAAACCCTTGTTGGATTATTCCCTTATTCTGCGATTGTGCAGCCTAATCACAAAGATGCCGGTATACACAAGGTCAGAGGTAGGTCAATACCTTAAGGGAAATTTCAATAGAACAGACAACAAAAACTGTACAGGAACCATTCCTCAAAATTTGCCCCCTCAATCTAGAAGTTTCCGTTCTGTTAGTTAAGTATATAATACTGAAAATTATCCTTAGGCTGTATAAGAAAAACATTTTAGATTCATGACGCGCAAATAAGGTCGGCATATACAGATAGAAATGCATTAGAAATTTTCTCAAAATTTGAAAACAAAACTCAATTCTTGCTTAATTTTTTTTATAGGTTAACCTAAACAAATCAACAATAATAACAATAAACCGAGTGAAAAGGGCCCACTTAAGTGGTGGTGGAAGGTGGTGGTGCCTAGAAAAACTAGGCAAGGCATCAGATACTAGAAAAATAGTAAAAATTTATATAAAAAAAAACAGAATTTTAGACGGAAATGGTGCATTTGGGCATCTTAATTATTTGTTCTTTGAAAAAGTATAATTTTAGTTTGAAATGTAATTGTGAGGTTAAAGACTCTTTTTTAGGGTGAAGGAAGCATCTGGGAGAATCGCAACAATTTTTTGTACTTAATTCATACAAAAGCATAGTGACCTTACAAGGTTGTTTTGAGGTCAAGTGGTCATTTTTGGGTAAAGAAGGCTTTAATAAACATTGGAACCATCTGAACTTTTTGTTTTGTAATAGAATACTTTGACCTTGAAAGGTTACTTTGGAGTTGTTTGAAGTCTCAATCTGAGGATGCATTTGGTTGGTGGCTTAGCAACTACCAACAAATAGAAAGGACAGTTCAGTTGACTCTCTCTGTATTATTACTCTGATTATGATATTTCGTCATTATTTTTGCTTGCCGCGCCAAGCCAAGTGTCAAGACAAATTTTTTTGTAAAATAGATGATGCGACTGGAGTATCTCAAAATCGCTCAAGGCCTGCCAACACGAGTATCTCAGTTTCTACCGTGTTAGTAACGGCCGCATCTGTGGCTTCGATAAGCGAAAAAGTTCTACACACTTTGTAAAATGGTCGGAAAAGTGATTTTGGTCCAAAGAGTTTATGGTAGTGGACCAACTAAATCAAGGGCTAACATGTGCGAAGGGCTTCGAAATTTGAGACGAGCATTACCCCTAAAAGCTTAGGTAGCGTATTTGTGCACATGTGGCACATGCCGCAGGACTCAACAAACTTATAATTGTTCTCGTGCACCCCAACCAAGAATACACGTCTCAAAACGTGATATGATATTTCATTTTCCGAATTCCATGTGTCCCGACACTGCTATATCGCGGAAGCAGTTGAGGACTTCGTATCGCAATGAAGCTGGAATGAAAGATAGTTTCCCTGAGTAACAACATAATCAATATTCATAATCAGAATTTTTCAGTAGACTGCAATATGTTCTCCCAAGGGACAAGAATACCATCCCTGAGTGACGATTGAAAGAAGGACGGAGAAGAATTATTAGGCGGAAAATTGAAATTTTCTTTATGATTTTCGGCATCTTTAGACTCACATTCTGGGTTACGAGAAAGCATCAGCTACAACAACAAGCCTTCCTGGACATTGCGAGATAATACGTTGGAAACCTTAGATTATAACAGCCCACCTTGTAAGCTATTTAGGTTTTTCATATTGCGCAACCGGTCAAGCGCATTATTGTCAATTTCTAACGGAACATTTTGGGCATGCATATGATGCACAAACTTCTTAAAGGCAAACAAAATACCCACAAATTCTAATTTGCTTGAGACGTAATTTCTCTCAGATGGATCCAATGACCTGCTTTCGAAAGCAATAGGCCTTTAAAACTCATTAATTTTTTGGGCCAGAACAGCGGCATTATTGATGTTTTTTAAGAAAGTCAGGGATTCCTAAAAACCAATTCCTCTGAACTTATTGCCTACTTTATAGAATAGAAAGGGTGGGCTTCTCATGGTCTTCTGACCAATTAAACAAAACGTCTTCCTTAAGAAGCTATGTAAAGGCTCACAAATTTCTGCAAATTTTCCAACAAATTGCTTGTGCCAAGAACAAGGACCTACAAAATCGGGTTTGTTGTTGGCTTGGGGAACCCCGCCGGCAAAAACCTTGTCAGGATTTGTTTCAACGAGGCAAAATTAAGTAATCCAAAAACTTTTTGTCTTTGGAACAGAAATTGAAACTTTCCTTCGTAACAAAAGAAAGTCCTGCAAGTCCCTTTTTAAGTTTAATTACCAAAAAGTAGTGTTTATATATATACTAGTTAGCCCACGGCCCGAAGTCCGGGGGGTTTGGACCCTTGTCCTAGCTTGGGTATGTGCCGAGATCGAATCTCAGTGGGAGCACAGAGCACAGTAAAAAAAAGTGTTTGGTGTGGTAGTGGTGAGTGGAAGCGTGGAGTAGTTGCGGTCGTGGAGGTTGTGCTTTAGCCGGTATGCGTAGCGCGCTGATCGGCCTCTGCCTAAGCAAAGGCTCCTCGGTGGTCAACCCCATGATCAAATTTCAGCAGAAAGCCCATTGCCTCACACCCTCAGAACTTCCTAGTCAACTCACAAGCTGAGAACACCCTCCCCCATTCACTCACACAAGCCAAAAAAAGTTGACCAGGCCATTGGCGAATGCCAAATAGCATCAAAAAATATATGTATATATATACTAGTGGAAAAGCCAGTCTTAAAACAGGAGAACTTTATTTTTAAATTCTGGGTGGCTCCTTTATTTTATTTAAAAAAAAAGTTTAAACTTTGCATTTTAAATGCCCATCTAGTGGAGGTTAGCGATAAAATTACCGAACTGAGTTTTTGTGCAACCATTACGTACACAGAGCGACACATCGAGAAGTACAGCCATAAACAGGCAATTACAGTGGAGATACAGATATATATATATATATTGTGTCATTTCTATTAAATTTATGATGATGATGATTTATTATTAAAATTTACAATTATAAACGTGAATGCTATAGTCTATCGTAAGTTTAAACAATACTAGCAAATTACCTTTCAATTTAAAGTTCAACTAATTCTAATAAGTGTTCTAATGAGTAGTTTGACAAAGAAGGGTCATTTTAATGTCAAGGGGTCGCTTTGGAGGTTTGGGGCCACAGAGAAGAGTAAGAGGAACAACTTGAGTTGCTTTTTTCACCAAAAATTTAAAATTAGTGGCCCAGCACCTTTTAAACGACGTAAGATTTGATCGTAAATCTCAGATTAAAGGCCCGACGCCTATACAATGACTTACCATTTTTACCGTAAATTTCAAATTAGTGGCCGAGAACCAATTAAATCACTTACCATTCTCTACCGTAAATTCTAAATTAGAGGTCCGGCGCCTATATAATGACTTGCCAATTTTACCGTTTACGGTTTACCGTTTAACTTGAATTAATGACTTACAATAACCAGGACCAGCTCTATGGCAATGCAAAAAAAAAGTTAGTCCAAAGTTAATAGGTAGTTTGGTTGTTTGTTTGATTTGATTTGAAATCCAGCTCTGGAACTGGAAACACTGAATGTGTCGCCATACGTCGTATTTTTTGTACACAGCTCAAAACTCCTTATAAGACCAAGACCGGAAAAAATGATTTTACATAACGCCAATGTTTATTTATGATGATTAATTAATACTTAATAAAACACATGCCACGACGTTGTTGCGGATTTGAGGTGTCAAATCTGAAATTATTAATGCGAAAAGTGAATTTTTAAAAATAGTGTTCCTTCGCACCACTCTAATTTTGAAATTGCGAATGCCAATTTGTCTCAATAGATTGAATGATTAAATAGAATAATTTTCTCATGGGAGTTTCTCTTATGCTTCCGCTTACATTTCATTCTCTCATTTTCACTCCTCAAGAAAGCGACAGTGAAGTGAAAGAGGTAAGAGAAAATAAGGCAACAAAAGTGAAATTCAGGAAATAATCTCAAAATCTCAAAATCTCAAAATCATAATCTCAAAATCAAATTCTCAAAATCTATTCGTTTTTATCATTGTTTAAAAGTCAAAATTGAAAAGTTTGAAGAGACACAAATCTTAAAAATTAACATTTCGCAAGTTTGTCAGATTTTGAGCCTCAAATTTGCAAACAAACAAGGCGTAGCTTAATTTCCCGCTGGTTTTCCTATTGACTTCAAGACGCTGCCGTCAATTTAATAGCGAAACATTTCAATCGCAATACGGTAGTCAACATTATTGGTATTTAAAAGCAATTAATTCGATGAATTGGTCATCTGTGCTACGCATTTGAATAATTCAATTTATGATTACATACAATACATACATACCCGTTACAACTAACCGATGGTCCCACCAAGGTCAATGTACATTCAATTGAAATGTGCGAAACTAAGATTTTACTAATTGCTGGAGGTTAATTAACTGTTTGAAATTGCAATGATATGCAGTTTCGTGCCGTGACATGATATGTGTTTTACGATTCTTTAGCTTGAGTGTTTGCTTCCAGTATAGGAGTCAAGAGGTAGTTTCTGCTTGGATTTTCACTGTCCTCAATCAACCCACCTTCTGTCACTTCTCCATTTTCATAGCGTGCTTGTGACAAAATCTCAAATTGTGCCAGAAGTGGAATTACTTTTGAATTGATCGACATGCAGTGGATTTTGAACTCCAAAAATGTCGCCCGTGACTAGTTAAAATGTAGCCGTAGCTAATAAAAACCGAATCGTTAGCAGCAGTTGGTTGATTGGTGCTAGAAAGTTGTTGCGGTCTGACCCAAACTCAAGTTGTTCCTCAATCTACAAATTACTACAATTAATTACGATCACTTGCTTCCCCTGAACTAGCAACAATTTTAATTACTTATTTTAAAATAGTCGTCTAACCTCGAGTAGGACTTTCAGTACCGTTGATTTGGACAAACGAAACCGTTGCTTGAACTTGAGGTCATCAAAATGTTTATGATGAGGACTTGGATACTTTACATTAGGGAGCGGGTCAACTAGGTCAAGCAGTTTGAGCTCATCGTCTGACGAGCTATCCATTTTCACTAATAATTAGCTAATTTGTAATTACTTATGGCAAGAAACAAAATTCTCTCAAAAATAAGTTCACTAATCTAATAAGTTCACTAATCGGACAAAATAGGCGAATTTATTTAAACCGTCAATTAGCCAATTTAATCGGCAATTAACTCTTAACCGGCGTTGTTGAAACGAGTTTTTATAATTGGCGGCCGGCCATAATTTGCACATCAGCACCCCAAACGTAGTCCCTATCACAGCTCCAGTATATGGGTATATTGTAAAGCTGTGTTTTGTCTTGAGTGACATTTACTTAAGTTTATTTAATTTTTTTATTGTTAATTGATAACTGTTCCTTTGCACAGTTAGTCCATGGAATGTAACCAACAATTAAACAATGCACACAACATTGGTAACTCTTAAGTTATTTTTAATTAAGACTTGCTAAACAAACGCGTCCTAAGGATTAGGATCTAGAGATTAAAGTTAAAACAATTTTTTTTTAAATATATTTGGATACAACATTAGCTTCAAGAGTTGTCTATTACTATTTCTAGAACATAATTATATGGTACGGAATACATGATACGGAATACATCGTTTAATTTGTACGCTAAAGAAGGTTCGAGGACAAAATTAAACAAACTTGGCGGAATATATTATTTTACGTGATTGCATCCAAAAAGTTTTAAGCAAAAATGGTACTTGTATTAGGAAAAATATCTTAATATTCTTTACTGTAATATTCTATACCATTGCTAAGAGTAAATAACTTCTGGTTTGAATGCCAGCGAATTTGCTTCTAGTTTGAACAAAGCAAAATGCAGTTTTAGTGTGAAAGCCTTAAATCCATTTGTAATTTAAGTTTTTAGTTCTACGAACATTATACAAAAAATGAAAGTGGTTGGATTCGACCCCGGGATGCTCGAGTTCATAGAAACATCTCTTTGCCATTAGACCATACGTCCTGCTGTTGAGAACTCATAGCAAAATAATGGTTAAATAGTTGCCTGACGACTCACCACCACTGCGTTTTATATATATTAATTTCCGCTAACATTTATTTGAAGTACAAGCTTTTTTATTTCAAGTACTTATTTAAAGTGTATTTTGAATTAGCCGATCCTTGCCTTTAGCCATTCAACATATGCCGCAATGACAGGATTTTTGTCAACACATGTATATTCAAAGTCCAAGAATTTGTAAATATTAGGACAAGGATCTGGTTCATTAGTTATCTGCGACCAAAAGTTTCCGGACACATCAATGGTACAGTCGTCGTTGCCAATCATTTTTTGATAAGCGCAGCTAAAATAGCAATTTAAAAATTAAAGTGAACGAAAAGTAAAG
>JAQFYP010003306.1:0-11110 GCA_034694865.1 Bilobella braunerae | reverse complement strand
CCACCATGACCGGAACCCACAGTACCCACAGTACCCACACATGTTGACGAACCCTTAGTGGAAATGTCAAAGAAAAATAAAATAAAATAAAGTTCAGATATAAACCTCCCTGAAGTTATAGAGTCTAGGTTAGTTCTTGTATTACCACCTCACCCTTACTACACTGCCCCCCCCATCAAAGGTGCGGTTCCACTAAACAGGGCCCAAAATCTATTAAATAGAAGTTCCATTCTTTTTGAGTCTACTCTTCACGTAAGTGAGGAGAGATTTTTTTTGCAGTTTTTGCTATAGCCAGAATTCAGAAGTATTTATATTAAGCAATGAACATGTAAAGGAAAACACGCAATGCATTTTTCCTCCAAACCTCTCCAAACCGAGATGCTGAGGAAGGATCTCAAAAGACATCACTTCATAAATGATAAAAGGATATCAAATACATATTGAAGACCGGCGGGTTAACTGCATGCAAGCACAAGGGAAAAAAGGAACATGCAGTAGCATGGACGCAATATGCTTTTTCCCATGCAAGCACAAGGAATGGATAGGAATGGCATGCGCGCACTTCAATTTTCTCTCAACTCAACCAAGCAATCTTAAGCGAAGAGAAAAGTATGCGCACTACCTGAAAAAGGTTTTTTAAAAAAATGTTTCTTTTAAAAAGGGTTGTTTTAAAAAATGTTTCTTTTAAAAAGGGTTCTTTTAAAAAAGGGTTCTTTAAAAACTTTTGAAAAAATGGTCTTCATACCTGCACATGCGCATGCAGGCGAAATTGCCGCGTATGGAAAAAGTAAAAAAGTCTCTATGGGCTCAAACTCCCGCCAAAATGACCCCTTGACCTCAAAATCACATTTCAAGGTTAAACCCTACTTTTGCATGAAAGTTATGATGGTCCTGATGACCTCAGAGTTCTCTTTCACCCATAAATGCCCATTTGACTTCAAAATGACTTTTAAAGGTGAAACCCTTGATAAAATTAGTCCATTAAGGTTAGTGCACAAATGCATATAACGCAGCTTTGTTGATGCTTTTGTATGTATTATGTGAATTTGCTTGGTTTGTATAATTTGTTTATCTTGAAATCTAAATACGACTAGCCGCACAATGTTGCCGCGACGCGGCATCTGCGGCTAGTTATTTATATCATGATTTAAACCACGCGTTCCAATCATGCATTTTGAGCATGCGTGCTCAAAATAATGGGGAAAAGACATTACTGTAAAAGAACACTTTGAAGGTGGTCAAGACTAGCCAAACAAACCCGTAATTAAAGCAGAGGACTAATTTTAGTTTAAGTTAAAATTGAAATCCTTCTTTCCTAATAGTTTCGGCTTGTTTTACTACTTTATAGGAATGCCTTGTCTACTTGTCTGTCCGTTTGACTCTCGAACGGTTAACTTTTTTTTCAATTCAGTTTTCAGCTATAGGGGTATTGCACCTATGTGTATTAGGGGTCTGACCCCACTAAATGACCAACAAAACAAGAAAAGCAGATTTTCCGGGTTTTTGGTTGTTTTGTATTAAACGAAAATCATTTGGATCCAATGGCCATACGTGAAATCAATAACTATCTCAAACTAACACGCAAAAACATGCCAATATTTTTTTTACATATCTTAATAATTAAGGAATAATAATAAATCAATGAATAATTATTTTTTGAAAAGTTTTAAGTTAACAATAACATTTAAAAAATATGTAATAGAAATAATACGATTGTTTTGAAAAAAAAATATTGGCGGGAAACAATCCAAGTTCAAATGGGTGGAGGAAGTCCGGGTCTTTAAAAACTCAAACTTTTGTGCGTTTTTGTCGGTGGATCGTGCGTCGTTAACGCTGATATTTTCAGAAGTTCGCCAGACGTCAACAGAGGTCAAAGGTCATCTTGTCATTTCAGTATTTCTGAGCACTACGAGCCCGCCTAGTCCACCGTGGACTGTGCACGTGTTGTGTAAACGGTTACCTCAACCTCAAGCGTTGCAGCGTAAGTGTAGTTAATTACCGCGCAAAACGTTTTCTAGCTTGATTTATTGTTTTGAGCACTTCGATCCTCCCACTTGACAGTTTGGGCCAGCGAAAAACAAAGTTGACCTTTGACCTCGGAACCCACCTCCCTCGAAGTCATGTCAGCTGCTCCTGACGTCGGTGTCACTGTTGCTGGATGTGGAATCTGCTCGGAGTCCTTGACCAAGACATGCCCGAAGGAAGGGTCCAGCAGTGTCAACGCCAGGGTCACTCCCTGTGGCCACGCATTTCACGCTCGCTGCATCAATCGCTGGATGACGTAAGTGTAACACTCATCACTCCAGTTTTACCCTTTAGCATAACACTATTATTGAAACGCTCACGATTCTACCCGAAGGGTGACGTTTTGCTGAGAAAATGAGCCGAAGATCCCAAAAGCCAAATCCAATTAACTTTGACTTTATTTGTCAATTAACTTTGACAATCAATCAATCAAAACAATTAAACTTAGGTTAGTTAACTAACTTTAACTAACCATGGTTCAAACTTAATGAGAAGCCCTACTTATGCGACTGCTCTGGACGCGTTACGAAATGGCTCTGACTTCTTCCTTCGTCCACCTCGCCTCGCGGACGAGTGACGCTTTTCAAAACAGCGCTTTTCCCGCGCTTACAAATTTCAGTTAATTAACTTAATCTTAATTAACTTAACCTTTTTTACAAATGTAAAATAATACAAAAATCCCTAATCACTGTTAGGAATTAACTGACTAGATTAGGGAATTATTCAACAACTATCGAGTATCGTCCATTACCCGGCTATCGAGCTATCCATATCGACTCCGATTCGATGGTTTACGTTTTACTGTTGTACTCTAGCTCGCAGCCTGGACTTCATGCTACGTGTTCCAATTGTCGGAAGGAGATTCGTGGCAAGGTCTGTGCGCCACTCTACCTCGAGGAAATTGACACAGCTGACTTTGAGAGCATCGTATTGGCTGACTTCCTGGAATCTACCGAGCGGCTCAAGCAAAAGCTGTCGTCCGCACTTGCGTCAGATGAAACCGCTCAACGTCAACTTTCTGATCTCCGTAAGGAGATGGCCAATTACAAGTAAGTGATATCCCACGGTAAGCGTACTTAAGTTAATTGCCAGTTGAGCTATTTAGTGATTGGCGTAGTAGTTTAGTCTAGATTTGAACCTAACTTTGACGTTAAGAGTAAAGCACTTTAGCGACTTAAGTCGGTTAGCGTTTCACTAATTAACTAACTAATTGAACGTTCTTTAATTTTGTTTAAGACGTGGGAACAAGAAGTTGTGTCTCGACTCTAGCCCTGATGCTGGACACAAGGCAGCCGAAGACCTGTCCAAAATCGCTGCACTCAAGACACGGGAAGCGGGCCTTGGAGCCGCTCTCGACTTTCTACAGATTCAGTTAACGGCTGAGCGGCTGCGAGCCGATAACAAGGCCAAGTCAGCCGAGCACCGAGTCATGGTAGCCGAGGAACGAGCCGTTTTCGCCGAAGCCGGACGCAGGAAGGCTGAGGCCGGGGCTCTTACAGCCGAATCTCGCGCGACGCAACTTGACGAACAGCTCAAAGCGGCTCAGAGTCGCGCAAGCGCCGCTGAAAAGCAGCTCGCGAAGGCCAAGGCGCGATTCCAAGAGCTGAAGGCCGATCCGAAGAAAAGCAGCGATTTGTTCGTAGCTTTGGAAAACTGTTTTCAAGAACCAAGTACACAAAGGTGAGAAACAAACCAAAAGACAAATTTCATTTCAATAATTAATTAGGTTAGGTTAACTAATTAACTAATTTAACTAATTAGTTAAATTCACCACAATTAAATGCTTTACAACAATTTATTAAACAAATTGTTTATTTTTTGTTTGTCTTAACCTTAGCTCATCGTGCAACGTCAACGCTTCACCGGTTGGCATGACAGCGGCTCGAAACCACGCCCCACAGCCAACTGCTCAAGATTCATATTCCGATGAAGATGAAGAATACGAAAAGTTGCTACTTTCTTTGACACATGGTAGAGTTCTTGGCAAGTTCAAAAGCCTAATTAAGTAATTAGTCCAATTAATTGCTAGTTAGTTTAATTAATTGTTAATTAGTCCAATAATTGGGTACTAGTCTAATTTAATTGCCTGTTAGTTCAATTAACTGTTAATTAGCCCAAGTAATTGTTAATTAAGTCTAACTTTAGTAAACTAAATATACCACTCAAGTTGTCGCCTTACCTTTGTCAAAGAAAGTAATTAGTTTAAGTAAGAATCAATTGACATTTCATCAATTTAATCAATTAACTTTCAATTTAAATAAGTTGTTTTAATTGAAATTTAAAGTCTCGAATTGTAGTTTTTAGAATTTTTGTAATTGTAGGGGTGATTTATAATAATTTATTGTGGCGTTGGGCCTATTGTTTGTCAACTTTTATTGACAAAAGTTTAATAATAATAATAATTAGATTAAATAAAAATAATTTTAATTAAATAATTTCAAAATTATGAAAATTTTTTTGAAATTATTTAATTAAAATTATTTTGAAACAAAACTCTGACTAAAATTACTTGTAATTTGTCATTGGTCATACTCAAAATATCGTTTATTCGCAAATCAGCCAAACGATTTTTTTTCCGTTTTGCAATTTCTAAAATTAAGGTAACAATAACGTATTTTCTAAATGTTTCGAAATAGGGCTTTGGCGTTTATTGCTTAAAAAAATCTTGGCGGGAAACGTGCCAGGTTCAAATTGGTGGAAGCAATACCGCTCACTTTGGAAAACCCAATATTGTAAGTTTCTCTTGCCATTTTCTCAGAAGTTCAGGTTCAGAAGTTCTAACCTAAACCTAAACCTAACCTAACCTAAACCTAACCTAAACCTAAAACCTAACGTTACATCAAGGGCCAAAGCCAAAAGGTCAAGTGCAAGGTCACAAGGTCAGTTTCCTCAGCACCTGCGCTACCTCTGCTGGGTAACGCATAACTTCAAGTGTCAGCGTGAGCAAGTCATTTGTTGACCTGTCAATCTCGATATCTCCTCCTTGACAGTTTTGGGTGGCCAGTGAAGTCAAGGCCGACCTTTGACCTCGCCACTCCGTCTCAGTCATGTCAGCTGACCCCGCCCGCGGCGGTCTCACTGTCGCTGGATGTGGCATCTGCAAGGAGTCCCTGACCAAGACCTGTCCCGAGAGCGTGTCCACCGATGTCAACAACATGGTCACTCCCTGTGGACACGCCTTTCACACACTCTGCATCAATCAGTGGATGGCGTAAGTGCAACAACCATTTGATGATACTGTAACACTATAACACTAACCTCACGAATACGATAAGATGCTCCACCAATATATATCGAATCCGATAAAGATACTCACCAATATCGAGTAAGATGCTCGTACAAATATCGCATACGATCAGATGCTCTAAGCTCTACCAATATCTAGTATCATAAACATACTCTATCGACTACGTTAAAATGCTCATTTCAATTTAGAAAGCGATTTGATGGTCATACACAAATATCGTGTTTTTGTTGTTGTGCGATAGGATGCAGCCTGGACTCCATGCTACCTGTCCAAATTGTCGCAAGGAGATTCGTCGCAAAATCTGTGCGTCACTCTACCTCGAGGAAATCGACGCAGATGACGTTGAGCGCATCTTATTGGCTGACTTCCTGGAATCTACCGAGCGGCTCAAGCAAAAACTGTCGTCTGCACTTGCGTCAGAAGAAACGGCCAAGCGTCAACTTTCGAACACCCGTGACGAGCTGGAGAGTTACAAGTAAGTGCAACCCAAAAGTTAACTGCACCTAAAGCTAATTGACACTTAAGTGACTTAAGCCAGCCGTTTAGCTAATTAATTAACTAATTCAACTTTCTTTTATTTGTTAAAGGCGTGGAAACAAGAAGTTGCGCCTAGAGCCAGGCCCGTGTGATGCTGGTCGCAAGGCAGCTGAATATCGCTCCAAAATCGCTGCACTCGAGGCACGTGAAGCGGGCCTCGAAGCGGAACTCGCATTTCAACACATTCAACTAACGGCTACAAGGCGACGAGCCGATAACAAGGTCAAGTTAGCCGATACGCGGGTCAAGGACGCCGAGCACCGAGCCAAGGTAGCCGAGGAACGAGCCGTTATCGCCGAAGCCGGACACAGGAGGGCTGAGACCGGGGCTTTTACAGCCGAATCTCGAGCGGCCGCCAAACTTGACGAACAGCTCAAAACGGCCCAGAGTCGCGCAAGCGCCGCTGAAAAGCGGCTTGCAGAGGCGCAGAAGCGATTTCAAGAGTTCAAGGCCGTTTCGAAGAAGAGCGACGATGTGTTCAAAGGTCTTGAAAACTGTTTTCAAGCACCAAACATTCAAAGCAGGTGAGAAACGAATTACGACCTGTTTCTACAAAAAGAATTGATAATTAATTAAATACTAATTACTACCAAATAAAATACTAATTAATGATAAACAATTTACCGAAACAAATTGTTTACTTTTATGTTTGTTTTACACGCCCCAGCTCATCCAGTATCAACTCAAAGAGCAGCAATGGTTCTTCACAGCTTATTCAACTGACGGGGTTCTTTCGGGATCAAGTAAGTTTAAAAAAAGACGTTTGTTTAAACAAAAATTTGTTTATTTTCATGTTTAATTTTGTTCTATAAATTTGAATAGCCAATTTGTTTTAAATTTAGCACGGAATCGCAACATGCGTTTCCATGGCAACGCCTCCAAACCACGTCCCGCAGTCAGTACTCCTAGAATCGTCAAGTGAAGATGGAGATTCGTCCTCCGAAGAATCATTGGTCGAAATCGATTTGTCACTCGTACGAGATCCTTCCTCTTCGGAAGACGAAGGGGACTCAGACGACTGATGGTAAAGAGCTCAGCGATTTATAAGGCTTTTAATTAATTAGTAATTAGATTAATTAGTTAATCATAATTAAGGCTAAAGTGTGTGGGCGGGTCAACTTCCTTTCATAACAGAAAATTCAGTTAAAGAATAATCAACTTACATTTAAACAATTTGATCCAATTAAACTTACTTCAATTAAATGAGGTAGTGATTTATAATAACTTAATTTTGGGTATGGCCTTTTCAACCAATTAAAACTAATTTCAATTAACTTACTAATTAGTTGCTGACTTTACTTTGTTAATTAAATTCCCCTTTCTTTGAGGGTTGTACAAAAACTTCTCTCAAACACTCACTCTACAGCTCAGAGATGGGCAAAACTTGGGAGGGTGCTTGGCGGACAGTGCGAGGGATTTCTCCTACAATTAAAGTTAACGCAACTTAATTAAATTTTAGATTAAATTACTTGCGTAGTAAACCAAAAATGTAATTTATTATATCTCAATAAACAGTACTACTTTGATTAAGAGTATTTTCTTTATAACTAATAGGATGCCCAACTACGATTGATTGTGAAGTGCAAAAAGTGAGTTATTGGTGACACCACCGTGACCTTGTCACGCCTCACGCACTCACAACAGGTTATCTGTTTTAAATGTAATTACAAAATGAAAATATTTAATTATTACTTGTAATTACAATTAATTACTTTTGTATTTACTCCAAACAAACCAAGTTGGGATCGGTATCGTTTGTCATGTTGTTGTAACCACTAGTCAGTAGCGATGTGAAATTGTACCAAAAATAATTCTAGTAAGTTGGGGTATTGTGAGAAAAAATTTCGGCGGGAAACGATCCAAGTTCAAATGCGTGGAGGCAGTCCGACTCTCCCTTGCAACTCAATCTTTTGTCCGGTTCTCCTTACCTTAGCTTTTTGTGGTGGATCGTTTTAACGTTGACACTTTCAGCAGTTCGCCAGACGTCAAAGGTCAAGGCAAGGTCAAAGGTCATTTTATTGTCGTCTCAGCTGTTGCTTCGTTCAGGCGTCGTCAGCGTAAGTTTAGTTAATTACTACCACGAAAAACGATTTTTTCAAACTGAACATCACATTGGTTTGTTGACCTCTCACTTGACCTTTGACCTAGGACCTCGGTTTGAGTCATGTCAGCTAATCGTGCCGTCGGGAGCGGTTACACTGTCGCTGGATGTGGAATCTGCTTAGAGTCCTTGACCAAGACATGCCCGAGGGCAGGGTCCAGCAGTGTCAACGCCATGGTCACTCCCTGTGGCCACCCATTTCACGCTCGCTGCATCAATCACTGGATGAGGTAAGTGTAACATTGTCGTCACTCGGCTTTTAGCCTGCAACAGAACACTATCGACTATCCATTATCCAGCTATCCATATCCGAACCGATACGATATCTGCTTTACGTTTTACTGTTGTGCAATAGCTCTCCGTCGCAGGCTGGACTTCATGCTACGTGTCCCAACTGTCGCAAGGAGATACGTGACAAGGTCTGTTCGCCACTCTACCTCGAGGAAATTGACGCAGCTGACTTTGAACGCATCCTATTGGCTGATTTCCAAGCATCTACCGCGCGGCTGGAACACAGCAAGAAATCCGCGCTTGCGTCAGCAGAAAAGACCAAATGTAAACTGTTGGAAGTCCGTGACGAGTTGGACAAGTACAAGTAAGTACGGTAACCGTACTTAAGTTAATTAATTTGGTCAGTTGAGCTAATTAGTAATTGACCTCTTGCTTGGAACCTAACTTTTTACCATGTTAAAACTGATCAGTTAAGCTGTTTGCGAGTCGCAAATTGCTACTCGTAAGCCGTTTAGCTAATTAATCAACTAATTGAACGTACTTTAATTTCGCTTAAGACGTGGGAACAAGAAGTTGCGGCTCGATGCTGATCACAAGGCCGCTGAAGACCGTTCCAAAATCGCTGCACTCAAGACACAGAAAGCGGACCTCGAAGCCAACATCGAGTTTCTAGAGGTTGATCGACTGCGAGCCGTCAACAAGGTGAAGTTAGCCGAGGCACAGGTCAGGGACGCTGAACACCGAGCCAAAGTGGCCGAGGAACGAGCAGAGATCGCTGAAGCTGGACATAGGATGGCTGCGGCCGAAGCGTTTGCAGCGCAAGCTCGAGCGGATACGCTTGAGCAGCTCACAACGGCTCAAAATCCGGCAAGCGCCGCGGAAAAAGTGCTCGCGGAGATGGAGGCCGAAATGCTGAAGGAGCTGGAGGACGTTTCGAAGAAAAGCAGCGATTTTGGCGTAGCTTTTGAAAACTGTTTTGATGACACAAGTTCACAAAGGTGAGAAACGAAGGAAGACCAAGTTCAATAAAATCCAATAAAATAACTCATTAACAATAATTGATTTGCTTTGAACAATTCATGTAAACAAATTGTTTATTTTTTGCTTGTCTTGCCTTAGCTCCTCCAGCAGCTGTTCATCCGTAGAGAGTTCCGGTTCCGGATTTGAGTCGTTCTTTTTCGGTGTAATACATTTAAAAAAAACATTTTTTGTTTTTAAAGTTGTTTTTTGAGTTTTTTTAAAACTTGAATTTACCGTTTTTAAAATTAAAATTACTTTTTTATTTTAATTTTAAAGAATACGGGCGCATCTCCAGAAGAATCACTTGAAGTTGATGATGATGAAGAGGTATGGCGGTGGTAAAAGGCCTTGTCAAGTTCAAAAGCCTATTGAATTAGCACACTTAATTAATTATTCCAATTAAATGTGAAGCCCAATTAATTGTCAGTTAGTACTAGTTAATCGTAATTAGGCCAAAGTGTGCCTTAACTAAATTTTCCCTCAGTTATCACCATAGTGTATTACAGAAAGTTTACTTTGAATCAAATACATTACAATTTAGTCAATTTACTTTTAATTAAATTTAGTTAATTTACATTTAAAGTCTGTGTCAAATTGTTAGTTTTACAGACTTTTGGAAAATGTAGAGGGGCAATTTATAATGTGGCGTATTGCCAATTGTCTGTCAACTAACTAATCTTAATTAACTAAATTACTTTCTAATTTACTAATTAAGTTAATTAAATTGCCCTTTTTTTGGTAGTTGTTCTAAAACTTCCGTCTATCGCCTCGCTCTACAACTTCTAAATGGGCAAGGCTAGGATGTGGCAAGGATTTCATCCACAATTAAAATTAATAATTAATAAATACTACAAGTGAAGATGAAGATTCGTCCTCCGAAGAATCATTGGTTGAAATCGATTTGTCACTCATGCGAGAACCTTTCTCTTCGGAAGACGAAGACGACTGACGGTAAAGGGCTCAGCGATTTATAAGGCCTTTAATTAATTCATAATTAGCTCAATTAGTTAATGTGTGTTAACATTCAACTTGTCACCTTCCTTTCAAACCAGAAAATTCAGTAAAAGAATAATCAACTACATTTAAACAATTTGATCCAAGTAACCTTACTTCAATTAAATAAGTTAGTTGACATTTAAAGTCGCTCCTCGATTTCCAGTTTTACAGACTTTGAAATTGTACGGTGATTTATAATAATTTAATTTGGGGTAGGGCCTCTTCAACCAATCAAAATTAATTTCAATTAACTTAATTAACGCAACTTAATTAAATTTTAGATTAAATTACTGCGCAGTAAACCTTAATGTAATTTCTTCAATCTCAATAAACAGTTACTTCTTTGATTAAGAGTATCTTATATATAAGCGAAGGCTGTCGGTGTGTTCACTACCTGAAAAAGGGTTCTTTTAAAAAAGGGTCGACTACCTGGAAAAAGGTTCTTTTAAAAAGAAAAAGGTCGACTACCTGAAAAAAGGTTCCTTAAAAAAAAGGGCCGACTACCTGAAAAAGGGTTCTTTAAAAAAAAATTCTTTAAAAAAAAAGATTTTTCTACCTGCGCATGCGCAAATATCGACAGATTTTCTTCAGCTCATGTTTTAAAAAAAAGAAGAGGAAATCCTTAACCCGTTCTTGCCGGTTGCCGGGTTGCCGCCAGCCCGGGCCAAAAAAAAACGTTTTTTGAACGTTTTTTGAAAACGTTGTTAAAAGATTTATTTCCGAAGAAGTTCAGCTTTTGGACTTCTAGGTATTCTAGGTACTTCTACAAAGTAAAAAGGCTGACGAATACGAAAATGACCTCGGCGTTCCAGATGTCACCAAAGGTCACACGTGGTCAAATACCAAGTAGTATGTCATTTGAAAGGTCTTTTGTTATAGATTCCGAAAATGACCTCGGCGTTGACCTCCAGATGTCACCAAAGGTCACACGAGGTCAAATACCAAGTAGTATG
>JAQFYP010003305.1:0-11111 GCA_034694865.1 Bilobella braunerae | reverse complement strand
TACTTAATAACTTAATTCATTGCCCAATTAACTAATTGACCTTAATTACCTAATTACCTTAACTAATTGCAGCATTAATCTACTTGACCTGTCTAGCTACTTACCTCCTCCAGGAAGGTCACCAATTAGTCACAAAGGAACATGGCCTTTTCATCTAGTCTTAATGTCGCCAATCCAACACAGCTCCAGATCCTCCTGAATGAAATACGGTTCCAGCAGCAGAAGGAAGCAGCGCTGCAGACGCAAGGTGACCTTTGACCTCAAAATCAGCGATTTACGCTTCCTACGACATGTGTGCCTTTACGCTGATTCAATTCTCTTTGATCTCTGCAGGGGATGTGGGTAACTTCATTAGTAGAGGAACCACATACTGGACAGACGTCTTCGTGCGACACTTTCTCTTCCAGACCGATCGATCCATAGACGCTGATGACCTCCTCTTCTTCATCCGGAAGCGACACGTGCGAGGCGTGACGCTGCCAAAGTTCCAGGTACGCTTCTCAGTTCGAGTTACCAATTTAAATTGTGCAATGACGCTGATTTCCGCTGATTAGACCGATGTCGAGGTGTTCCGGAAGGATAGCAAAAAGTTACCGATCGGGGATCCGGAAATCGAGTGGCAGGAAACGGTGTTCCTCAATCTGTTGATTCACCAACTCGAATATACCCTGACACTGGCCATCTGTACCCGGACGAGTCCCAAGGATCTCCAAGTGCTCAAAAGACATTCACAAGTAAGTTGAGCCAACTTCACAAGTTGCGTAAGTTGTAAGTAAGTTGAGTAGGTTACAGAAGTATAAGTTGAGCAAGAACACAAACAAGTAAATTGAGCTTTCGCAAAGTTTTCGATGTAACTTGCCACTTCGCCAGCACAAACTTTTGATGTTTGCTTTCGAAAAATCAACAACACAAAATGGCTCAATTTTTTACTTTGAAACTGTTGTTGTCTTCCAGAAAGTTTACGCTTCGCCCAGCAGACGACGGATGGACACGAAAGGCGAAGTGGAGGAAATCACGTATCCATATCTCTCGTTTATGGTCGACAACTTTGATGAGGTTAGTTGGACGTGACGTGACATGACGTGACCATGACATGACATGAATCCTGATCAAAGTCCAGCGATGTCAACTCTTGGGTTCTCCAAGATCAAAATCCACGGTGTTTGCAGCGATTGCTTGATCAACTCTCATATAATTTTTTCTAAAAGGTCTACAGCGAAATGACGGTTCGTGACGGGGAGATGGTCTGTGTGGAACTTGTGGCGACGGATCGTGACCGTGGATTCCAGGCCGTGCTCTTTCTTGGATCTATTCGCTATGACGCTTTGAAGAGAGTCTACGACTCGAGAGTAAGTCGTCTGCTTTATTACCGCTTTTCAGCGAAAATGAGGTCAACACGGTGAATGCTCTACCTTCAGCGATTCCTTGTCGAGTTTAATGACATTTTTTGTTGTCAAAGTGCATTCTTAGGCAAATACTGGAATCATAAGAAAGTCACTTAAAACAGAGAGTTTCAGGCAAAGTGGTCGTAAACTTAAAAAACCGTTCGTAAGATGTCGTAACCGCTTGTTTGGTCTTTATGTTTTTAGGCAAGTCTGGGAAGCAAGATGGCACAAAGAATGACCTTTGGCCTCTTTTCGTCGTCACACCATCAGCGCGTCGAGTACGTGCGACTCCGTGGGCCACGTGACAAGGGTCACGCCGAGGTCGCGGTGTCCAAGCCGAAAGGCGGCGGTGTGGAGACGCCCACGTCTGAGCCGGGATTTTGCATGACGGACGGAATGTGGGACTCAGAATCGGAGTCAGACACGGAAGATTTCGTGTTCAAGCATCACGTAAGCGCTCTGAGAAGTATAAATCGCCTTTTTTGTCATAGAACGCTGCTAATCTGTTTGTTTCCCAATTTCAGCGAAGACTAAGCGATCCTAGTTCAAATTTAAATAACTTTACCAAGTCGAGTTGGAAGTCGTTGAAAGGCGGTGAGAAGAAAACACGGTCGCAAAATGAGGGGCTAGACTACTGCGGCCTCGCTGAAATTGAGGCTGGAGACGTTCGAGACGGTGAGTGTTTTCTTTATCTTGCACCGTTTACACCGTGTTCGTACTGTTCGCATCCTCACCGCCTATTAAAACCGTTCATGTTTAGAACGCCGTGACTCGGTAAGGCGCCCACCCACGGTTTCTGAGACTCCGAAAGTGAGCTTTTGCTTGACACCGCTTCTTTTTTCTCCTCATAAATCCTTATTTGAGGCAAAACTCATGTCCCTTTGTGTTCTTATTCTTTGGTTGCAGACGGCGGCAGTGGCACGGTGTGGTGCTGTGGGTGTTGCGGCTGCGAGTGCATGTCCCTCACTTCCGGTCCTCCTAGACCCTCTGGATCACGGGTCAATGACCCTCAGGAACCGTTGACCTTTGACCTCTACCCAGACCCTGAAGTCGAACGGTGCGAACACAGTTGCTGCTGCGGGATCTACTCCCCGATTCCACGGTCCCAGTCCATGGCTATGGAGAACATTCCACTGAGCCCCATCCCTCCGAAACCCATTCCGCCCAATTCTAGTCAAAACGCGGTGGCTAGAAGAATCGCTGAAACTTCGTACGCTGGAACGCTGGGACGTCCACGAAAAGCTCAAACACGGCGCCATCCATTAATTCCAAGTAAAACAATCGTCGACCCACCGCGGCCGTCACCGTTCTCAGAGATGTTGACTTCCAAGGAAAAGGCCGTGACCGTGGCCTGCCTCCAAGATGCCAAATTAATTTACCGTGATAAGCTCCTGCGACACTTCCCGAACAAGGTCGTTTCCACTGGCGTCCGCGTCTTCTACTTGTGTGATATAATGGAGGCTGAGAAAGGTGGCTGGAACAACATCAAAATTTTCAGCGCTTTTGCTTTGTGCAGCGCGATTCTAAACCCAAAATAACTCTTTTTAAAGCGAAAATGCGATTTTCTCATAAGCGATTCCATTTTTAGAATTGGATGACGGTGCCTACAATCCACTGTGGACCATGCGAGGGTTCACGCAGACGCTGTACCTCTGGCGGGAGACGCGCCGTGCCCAGTCGGTCCCGCTCAACGCTTTCCTTACTTACATTACGCTTCCGTACAGTGAAATAATTAAGGGTACTTCAATTAACTAAACATTTCAAAATGAACGTTTTATCAAGTAACATTAGTAAATTTAATTCACATTAACTCTTGATTAACATGAACTCTTAATTAACATTGACTTTTAATGACACTTTAGATATCATGGAGAACCGCGAAGAGCCCGTGCTGACTTTTTGATGACCCTTGGTTTCCACGTGCCACCGTGGCCCTAGGCTTTAGTCATTTTTTTTCTTGTTTAGTTATCACCTCATTTGCATAATCTTAACACGGTTTTCCACGTGTAACTTACCTGGAGCTGCCTCGTGTCTCTAACCTCTCAGATCTCTGTCTTAACGTTGTTTATCATGATTGTGATACCGTGCGTTTTCTTTTGTGGAATAAAAGCACTGCATTCAGAATTGTATTCTGTACGACACGTGTGTAGCATTTTGTCAGGTACACATTTATTTTATTCTGCTGTGACAAGGGCAGTTGACATGGACCGTTTCAACTACCTCTTAAGTACTGGCACGTGTCAACAAAAGCACCCGTGTCCAGAGCCTTCAAGTTCAAGTCCAATGAAGCCATCGACCCAGACGCAGACGAGAGCTGGACATCAACGGAACGGAGTCGGAAGCAGACTGACTGACGCCAAAACTTCCGGAAAGTGAACCCCTCTACCGCTACTCTCAACTGAAGAACAAATAAGTGAGTGAGGCACGAAATCACTTGAGTTTTAATTAAAAAGTTAATTAGCAATTAAGTGTTTAGTTAAGCTAGTGTTCCTTTAATTTAACTATTATTTGCTTTGTTTAGGAATTCTTGTTTCCGGAAACCGTTGGTAGAAGCGTTTTTTTTCTTCTGAAAACCTACAAGGTAAGTACACAGTATTTCAGCGATTTAAGTCTTTGTTCTGGATTTTCTAAATCATTTTTAAAGCGATTTGAAAATGTTTACAGCGTTTTTTGTCTTTTTTATATATATAGATTTGAAGCACAATGCCTCGCAGTGGCAGCAGTCGACGGAGGGCAAGTTCCGGAAGCAGTTCCGACAGAGGTGGTGCTCATCGAAATCCGCGCGGCGCCGCTGCCGGCGGCGGTGCTGGCGGTGCACCGCATCCTCGCGGCCGTCCTACAGGTCGCGGTGCTGCCGGTCAACATGCTGGAGGAGTTCCTCCTCCTCCTCAATTCGCACCGCCTCAAGTCGATCCACCTCCTCCTCAAATCGCTGGAGGTGCCGATTCTCCACCTCAATTCGCACCACCTTCTCCGCCTCAAAACGATCCAGCTCCTCCTCAAATCGCTGGAGGTTCCGGCTCTCCTCCTCGAATCCCTTCAGCTCCCGGATCTCCTCAAATCGCTGGTTCTCCTCCTCGAATCGCTGCCGGCGATGATCCTCAAGACGTTGCTCCGCCTCCCGCCGCCGGTCGTTCGCCTCGTGTTATCCCTCCGCATCCAATTCTCGACGTCATCTACCCTGACCCACCAACCCCTCCCAGCGTATCTGTTGACAGTTCTCCCGAGCCACCACTTACTGGTCCAGCACGGCGGCTCGGTCCAAGCCTCTGGGCACCGCACATCGCTGTCATCCTCCTCATGCAGAAGGAACGGCGTCAAACGCTGCTGCACCACCGTTCAACCAACTTCTACTCGAGAATGTCCAAAAACGTCTTTGCACATGTCTGGCCCGAAAAGTGCCGTTACTACTACCTCCTCGGCCAGAAGCCGAAGGAGACCGCGCGGAGCCCGCACCTCTTGAGTCCGAACCCGCACGGAAAGACCCCCGTCCCGCATTCCATCACCCGCCTCCATGAAATCTCGCTCCGGGACCTCGACCCCAAGACACAATTGTCATACCACGGGCGTCGGGTCGACCTGGACATCATCGACGTCGTGGACACCTCGGCCGGGATCGTGGTCCTTGGCCAAGACGGCACTGGCTCGGTCATCCGTGTCCGCATCGACATCCCCGAGCGGTTCCACGCACGGGACGCTCACTTGGAGGAGAAGATCGGATTCGGGACGCGGATCTCCATATCGCACCCCATGTTCGACACCTACGAAGCCCGCTGCGGACGGCGCATGCTCAAGGTCGACATGCACCACAACCTGTTCCTGCACGTGGAGACGGACCGTGGATCGTGTCGCTACTGCTCCAAGCCGCACTGTGAGGACAGTGGCTTCGAGTGCGCCGGATGCAACGGCGCCTTCTACTGCTCCAAGAAATGCTGGCAGTACGACTGGCAAGTTCTCAAGCACTACTTGATTTGCGGACACGTCGAATCGGCTCGCAAGCAGCACGGTGACTCGGACTTGTGGGACGCCACCTTCTCGTATCTCGGTGGGGCCGTCCTCGTGGGCATGTTGGCCTTCTACCACTTCTGTGTCATTGACAAACCCTTTTGACCCCGGGGTCAATGACCCTTGGATACTGGATTTCACTACGACCCATGGATTCTCTTCGGAACCATTTTGTAAAACAAAAACCACTTATCTTTTTATTATTTTTATTTTTAAGTGAGCGATTGTGGTCGCTGAATTTTTTTTAACTTGATTTTATGAATCGCTGAATTTTGTTTTAATTTTTGAAAAGCTGTTTGGACACTTAAATTTTAAGTAATCTTAATTTAATTTACTGTCTTATTATCGTAAGTATTGTTTGTATTTTAAAAAAAATGGCCCTGGATTTATAAGTGTTTGATTATTTTTTAAGTTCTATTTTAATTGTTTCAATTTTTAAAACATTGCATTCTAAGAGAGAATAAATTGGTTGACGGAATTTTGTTGTATTAAAAACTTGGAAACTTTTTTTAAATATAGTTTTTTTTTTTAAATCATAAGTGATGGAGGGCTTTATTGTTTTGGATCTATTTCATTTTTGGATGGAGTTTTGTAAGGCGTTGACCTTTGACCCTTAAGCGTTTTTCCTTTGATTTTGTATGAAGTTTGTTGAAGGGCCTCTTGTTCCTTCTGTTGACGTTGGTAGTTGATCCATTCTTGAAAGGGAAACTCGGGGTGTTTTTGCGCTCTGTAGAGGGCAAAGGTCAAAGTTAACAAAAGTGAAGGTCAGAGGTCATTGACCTTTTTGTTCATATACCCTTTGAAAAACTGCATGGTGAAGCTCCTTCCTGCCTCTCCTTGGTCCAGGGCCGTCAGCCTACGCATGTCACTTTCATCTAACGTAAAGTCGAAGATCTAGAGAAGTTAATTGCTATTCAATTAATTAAATTAAGAATTGTAAATTGACAATTAGTTAAGATGAGTTTATTTGACGATTAGTCAAATTGGTTTAATTGGTAATTGACCAATTGTCGTTAGTCGCACCCCTATGTTCTGTTGCTGGAATTCTGGAATTGTCGCTGAAGGAATGCAGGCCACGCCCCTTTCTGTCAGGAATTTCAGAGCGATCTGCGCTGGCACTTTTCCGTGTTTGGTTCCTATTGCAATGACTCCCGGATCTTCCAGAATCGCTGGAATGTGAAGTTCCCTAAATCGCTCCAAAAATCGCTTAAAGACCAAAAAGACGCTGTTCAAACAAGATTTTTAAAACGTACTTGGAAGGTCTGCCTATCTTCTCAAAGAACTCTTTTCGACCTGGACTGTGTACCGGCATTTAAAAAAAAAATTGAGAAGAAATCAGCGATTTGCAGCGATTTTTGTAAATGAATAACCCACCTCCCAAGATTGCCGTAACCCACTACGCTGATATTCAGCTTCTTGCATACATCCAGAAGCTTATTTTGCTGGAGGTAAACGTTGAGTTCAACCTGTTTTATAAAATTTCAAATATTGTTCAAAAACACTGTTTGAAATTTTGAAAATTGTTCAAAAACGCTGTTTGAGATTTTTGAAAATCAAATTTACTTGGAGGAGCGCTGGTTTGATTCTCGCCAAATCCCAAATGCGCTGAACCTGCAGCGCATTGCAATTTGAGAGGCCAATGACCTTGACCCTTCCAGTGTCCACTTGTTTCTCCATCGCTGCCCAGACGCTGGCCAAATCAGTGTCAAGGTCAATCAGCGTCGAGCCATCGTCTGCCCTCGGAGCAATCTCCTTTTCATTCACGTACTTGAACCCCACGGGGAAGTGCATCAAGTAAGCGTCGAAGTAGGTCATCTGAAGCGCTTCCAGCGACAGGGTCAAGAAATGGTCCACCTTGTCACGTGTCATGCCGATCTGGGGTAACTGGAGGCAGAAAAAAATTTACCTCTGACCTTCAAAAATTTGACCTTGACCTCTGACCTTTGTACTAATGAAGAGCTCCTCTCGCTTGACCTTTCCTGCATCAATTTGCTTTTTTAGAGCAGCGCCCAACTGAGCCTCGTTCTTGTACGTGTAAGCGATGTCAAAGTAGCGATAGCCCAGGTCCAGGGCGCTCACCACCGCATTTTCAAATTCTACGGGGTCATCGACCTTGCATTAAGTTTAGAACAAAAATTTAGAACAAACTTCTAATTTGAAATTGAACGCATTCTAAGCCGGTTTTCAAAATCTGTGCAGTACCTGCCAGAGTCCAATCCCAATTTGCGGCAATTCTTGACCATTGCACAATTTCAAAAATTTCATGTTTTAGAACAAAAGAATAGTTTAGAACAAAAAGTACAGTTGACGTTCCTGCGTTGCAGGAAGCACAAACTGAAAGTAAATAAGTGTAATTGCTTTGCATGGCACTTAATCTAGAACAAGTGGTTAAGTGGTAGATTAAGAGAACAACTTCACAATGAGAATTAAAATATGCAGCGATTGTTCTTAATCGCTTCAAAAATCTGTCATCAATCTCAGGTCAATTTATTCAAACAACATTTTCTTAAAACATGTTTTTAACAAGATGCAGTGTTTTCGAACAGGTCTAATTTTAGAACAAAAGCGTTCCTACCTGTGTTGCAAAGCGATGACATAGGGGCATCTAACGCTACCGGCCTCGAATCAACCAATCAGAAAGCGGCAATCGAAAACATTTGTTTACTACAAATTACTTTGCAAGTTTACATTTGCAAACAATTTTATTTATAAGAAAAATTCAGCGCCAAAGCGCAAGCGCAAAATGGAAAGTGACGCTTCCAGTGCTGATGACGTATCCGACGCAACATCACAAGAGGTCACGGTGACCTCCGAGGTCAACCATTTCTTGGTGCTCGAAACGCAGCGCCAGCCGCTCCAAAGCTCCAACAGTATGTCTAACAACTTTAAGTAATAGCTGATTTTTTATCGCTGAAAGACAAATTGAGAAACTATTATGTCTGACCGATTTAGATGTGATAGCAAAACTACAGTTTACGTTACCAGCTGCCATGCAGCGTCAAAACCAAATCGCTGGAACGGCATCGGCTTCTCTTTCAGCCAATGAGAGTTCTTCGTTCACCGTGGATTCTGACGGAGACCTTGAAGTGCCCAGATCTAGGCATCAAGCCAACTCAAGCATGACGCTTGGAAGGGAATCTGAAGAATTTATTTTCATTGGTAAATCAGCGATTTTTTTATCATGGGAAATCAGCGATTTTTGATAAACGATTGCACGCCACTTTTAAAATTCAGAGTATGTCAATTCTACTACGCTGGAGCTTGTTGGACACCAAATTTGGCGTGGTGCTTTTCTCCTCTCCGATTTCATTTTAAAGAACGCTGAGGCGTATTTCCGTGGTAAAACCGTTCTGGAACTCGGAAGTGGCACTGGATTCTCCAGCGTTGTCGCCTCGCTGATCGCTTCTAAAGTAATTACCACTGGTAAGACTAACGGCTCCGTATTTAAAATTATAGTGTTTTTCTAAATATTTTAAAATAAAATTTTCAATCAATGTCAATCAATTTTTGAATGAAGATTTGGATGATCGAGGAATCTTAGAACTGATTCAAGCCAATTTCAAACACAACGAAACGCTGATTCAGTCAGAAGTCGTCGTGAAAGCGCTGGATTTTTTAAATATTACCTGGACACATGACCTGGAGAATTTAGTTGCAGAAGCAGAAGTTATAATTGCAGCCGATGGTAAGCAACAAACTGCAAATTGAAGTTTTGAAAATACTAAATTTAAAAATTTTAGAAATTAGGATTGGATTATATTTTTTAAATTTTTTTAATGAGCTTTGAAATTTAGAATTGAAAATTTCAATTTTTTTTTTACAGTTGTTTACCACGACAGAATCACGGAGGGATTCGTGCTGACGCTGCAAAAGTGCTTGAGCACTGGAGTACCCAAGACAGTATTTATAGCTTTAGAAAAGAGGTAAAAAGTCAAATTTTCAGCGATTGTTGCATAAAAAAAAATTCCTTAAAAATAGGTATGTCTTCACTCTCTCGGACTTGGACGTTGTAGCCCCCGTTTACGATCACTTTCTCACTAAATTGGAAAGCGTTCTTGGGATCTACCCACGAGAGGTCAAAGGTCAACAACCTGAAAACACGAGTCAAAGTTCAGGTCAAACACACCATGCACAGCGATTACAAATAGAAAACGTGGATCTCAGCGTCTTTCCAGTGCACTTCAATTATGAGCCAAGCAATGACCTTGTCCTCTGGAAAATTACAACAACCTAAGTTCTCATAACCTTCAAATCTCAAATCTTGGTTAGGAAAGTATTTGAACAGGTAATTTTTAAAACAAGATTTTTAAAACAAAATCCCAATTGTAAAAGCAACATTTTGTCTTCAAAAAGTTTAGTGTCTGCAAATATTATTGTTTGTCAATAAATGCTCCTGACAGGAAATTGATGCGCTTTATCACTCATTTCCGTTCCCGATAAGTTGACGAAGGTCAAAAGGTCATCGACCTTTAAAATATCGCATCATTGCATGGTCGCTTTTATGAAATGCTGATTACAGGATAAATGCACTGCAATAATCTGAGCTACATGAAAGCTGCTGCTTTATCATTACATCGCATCGCTGCGATGCGAACAGATAATACTTTCAGAAAGCAAAACAGTCTGTTTCAGTATTTCACCGTTACGACTTCACTACCTGTGCTGCTAGAGGTCAAAGGTCAATCGAAAACAGCCCGCAACTACATCGGTACTTCGAAATTGCAACTTGTAAGATTTGTTTAATAAATAACTTTTGTTTGAAAAAAATGATTTGTTGAAAAAGTTTAGACTTTTTTTTTGTCAGATTTTTTGAATTTTTTTTTTGCTGTTTTTTTTTTTAGAAATTCCAAGATGGCGACCGTTCCTGAAGAACCTAAATGGAGTCCCCGATTCCCTTTTGCGAAGCTCACGGATCCGCAGCGCGTTGCCACGGTTCTGCAGCACCGCGACGAGCTCGGTGGAGTAGTGCCCTCGTTGGAGAGGAACAACATGACACCCCGTAAAGTTGCAAGGAACGAGAGCGTGAACTATGACCCCGTCAATCCGGCTGGGGTCACTGACCTCCCCAAGCACTTCAAGGGGCTACGGCCAATCCGAATCAGAGACATGGACCCTTGGGAGTGCACCTACTGGACAGGGTACAAGATTGAGCTGGAGATCGTGGAGGATGTCCAGTCATTTACCCGTGGGATGCTCCTGGGCCAGGACAGGTCAGGTGACGTGGTCTTCGTGGCCCTCTACAATGACACGCCCTCTGTCCGCGATGACCGTCTCCAGGAAAAGCTCGGCTTTGGAACGCGCATCACGATTGCGCAGCCGTACATGAAGATTGCGCTGGACGGACGAACGATGATTCGGATTGAAGACGACGAATCGCTGCATATTCACAGCGACAAGGACTTGAAAAAGTGTCGCTTCTGCTCCAAGGCCAACTGCGTCAAAACGTGCGGACGCTGCAAGCGCTCCTACTACTGTTCCAAGGAGTGCCAGGCTCAGGACTGGAAGGTTTTGAAGCACAAGCTCGTGTGCAACACTTACAAGTTTGTGTCAACGGCAAAGCCAATGGTAATTAGTTTAATTAGCATTAGTTAAATCTAAAGTAATGTTAATTTTATAATTACAAATCCATAGTGAGGCCTTTACAGCGTCCAATGTATATTGAGAATAAAAATTTACAAGCAAAGCCTTTGTTGTAGATGATTTACGGTATTTTGGAGGTCA
>JAQFYP010003304.1:0-11111 GCA_034694865.1 Bilobella braunerae | reverse complement strand
ATTCTAGCATAGAAAGATTCCCAAGTATCTGAGTCGACAGCAACTTTTTTGTGTTGAATGCAATTAAGCTTTCTAATTGAGTTCCAGAACTCAACATGAGTTTTAGTTGCAGCAAGGGTTGACTTAATTCCATCCCAATAATCTTTTTTCTTTTGTTTAATGAGACTTCGATAACGGCGTCTGAGGTCATAAAACTCATCTCTTTTCTCTTGCCACTTTGTTTTTTTAAGTCGTGCTAATAGTCTACACAACTCTTTTTTATAATGTCTACACTCTGAGTCAAACCAGGGTTCGTGGCGTTTTCCCAGAATACTGATCATGCTTGCTGACTTTGCAGCAGAGAACAAAGCAGTAATAAAATTGTCATAAGCGCACTCGGTGGATTGGGACAGTTTATGGGACATCCTCTCATTGAATGTGTTTTTCTTGTCAGACTTCCATCTCAATTGGGTAATTTTTTTGGGCTTTGGAACTGGGGGAATGTGATTTGAAAACCCAATTGCTAGTTGGGCAATTAGATGCTTGGCGGTAGGATGAAAGTGGAATTGGAGCGTGAGAACCTGATGGTCCTGCTTATTGTCCACAAAAGAAAGGTCAACAACACTTTCACCATTTCTGTCAATATAGGTGTAGTTCCCTTCGAGATCACCGGAGACTCGGCCATTAACCAGACACAAATCTTGTTCACTGGCAATTCTTAAAAGGGATTCACCTCGGTGGTTAACTTTAGAGTCCATCGATTTTCTCATTGGCCACTGGAAATGGTCCACTGACACGGCTTCGGTGTAGTTTTTAGTATGCGCATTGAAGTCACCGCACAAAATTGTCTTAGCTAAGGGATTGAGAGTTTTAAGGTGGCTTAATAAACTGTCAATTTCTATGAGAATATTGTCTTTTTCTTTTTTTGGTGGGATGTAAACAAGGATCAGATGGTAGCACTCATTTTGAATCACAACTTCTACAGCAATTAGGTGTGGAGAAATAAAAAGAGTTTTAGGCCTTAGTTCATTTGCTTTCACTAAAATGGCAAGGCCACCACTTGCACGACCAGTGCTAAATCTCCTGACTGCATGGCTTTCAAAAAGTGCATATTCGGAGAGAAAGGGAGGAAGGGTGAGTGGCACCTCAGAAAAAGTTTCAACTAACCCAATTACATCAGCACTAATTAGCAGGTTTTGAAAATGAGAGTCAAGATTGGAAAGATTCTTACTACTTTCTATGTTCCAAAATACTAAGTTAAAAATATTTTTATGATTGTTACGTTCCATGGACGCGATTTCTCAGAATTCTGAGACTTCTCCCGCTTGATTAAGTCAGAATTTCTTTTCGATGCCACCGTCGTTCATAATTAAGACGCCCCGAATTATTCTTGACTTTAATGAAGGCTTGCTTTGTTTCATATCTTTCGCCGCTTTACGAAGTGCCGCTGCCGCTCGAGCCTCCGAGTCCGTTAACTCGTCGTTAACAAAAATCGTTTTGAATTCAGCTTTCCCTCGTGCTTTCCCTTTGGAGTTGAAGATTTTAAATTTGTCCAGGGCCTTTTCCAGGGTGACAACCACGCTTCTTGGGATGTTACCTCTTTTCCCTACTCTTTGGACGTGTTCGATAGCGGGAATTTCTTGCATTTGAAATCCATCTTTAAAAAGTGTTGTAACACTTTTCTCCAAAGAACATCGATTTTCACCAGCGGCCTCCGTCAAACCATTAATGCGAACTTTTTTCCGGTTCACTTCGCGTTGAGTTTTTTCAAGTTCACGGGTAAGCCTCGTCAATGTGTCTTCCACTACTTTCACTTTGGAGACAACTTGATCCAATTTCGAAACAATATCAGTTACCACTGAAAACTTTTCCTCAATTGTGGTAATTTTTCCCATGATCGAGTTAAGCTTCTCGTCTGCTGACATTTTAAAGAAGTTTTCCATCACTGGACTTTCACTGGGTCTTTGCCTTTTGTTCTTAGAATTGGTTGGGGTATTTTGTAACATTTGCAACTAGTTGCAGAGCTTAGGAGAGCAAACTTTGAAACAACCTTCTCAGTCGAGAGTTAGAGATCGAATCATTCATCATATACGAATCATATTCGTAACATTCCGCTGTTTTACGGGCCTTGTCCACAAAGAAAGAACACCAACATGAAATCAAGCCGTAGATTCGCCTCATAAACGCAGGTGACTCCATGCAAATGATAGAAGTTTTTAGGATTGAATTAACACTGCCGGGAAACCTTATCATGTAATTTCCATATCATGTGTCTCTGTATGCCTATTTTACGGGGATACGGGCATACACAAAGTCAGAGGGAAGGTAATTCCTTTAAGGAGAAAACCAACAGCAAAAACTTTTTTGTGGCTGATCGGGTGATTTGAACTCGCGTTCTCCCGCTAGCTAGTGCAGAGAGACTGGAGCTCCAACCATTTGGCCAACCCGCCAAAGTGACATCGCAGCATAAGATTCTCTAGACATCAACTTGAAATAACTAATAGGGGTTACTTGAAAAAATGGAATAACTGAACAACCAACAAATAATACAGTTAATTTTTTTCTTACAATATACGTAAAGTTACCTACACATACAAAGCATTAGTGTTGCAGTACAAAGTACCACAATAAATTTTGGACAGTTGAATATTAATATTGCTTGGTGTTGCTAACATAGCTAAAATAACATAAAAACCGAAATCGTGGGTGTTCAGAATTGTTTCTCTTAGAATTTTTTGCTGCTACTAATTAATGCTTCATGTTGCGTATAGATGAGGCGCCAAGCTAAAAAATCAACATCAAACTCTTAATACAATTTTTTTTAAATTATATAGCTGGTAGAAGAGCAGGACCCAAAAAGCTATCCGTCCAACGATGATGTATGTATAATTAACGAAAAATTTAGATATAAACTATTAAAGTAAAACTATAGGCACATAAACGCTTTGCAAAATACAACTGCAAGCAAAACAGCAAACATTCAAGCCAACAAGCGATAGATGATAACCATTGTGAGAATACCCTGGGTTAACATCTCTTTCAAATCGAGGATGTTGCTTGATGATTAATGCAATTAGATGTTCCACAAAATTATTGTTATGTTAACTAAGTTATAAAATTATTTATTTCTATGCATTCATGCTTTATTGCGTTTTTTTTATACGGCTACAACTTGTTTACAACTGTACGTAATAAATTTCAGAATAGTTGTAGTTAATAGTTTGCTCTGAACCGCCAAATATGTAAATGCGGTTCAACTTTTCTACGTAAACCGCATTGGTAACGATTAACTCGAGGTCAAAATTGTCCAACGCAAGTTCCTCCAGCGTTTCCGTGATAATATCGAATTTCAAAAACACAAATTTATCCGCCGAGTTGATTCCTCCAAGGATAAAGATATCCGTACCCACGACAACAGCAGACAAATACATGGCACCGTCAGGAAGCCTTGCTTCCAAAATTTGCGATGTGCCATCTTCCGAATTGAACTTCTTGATCTCATGCCTTAGATCGTCCGAACCCGAGGTGGCTGACCCACCAAATGCGTAAATTAACCCTTGGAACCCAGCCGCAGCTCCAGATTGAAATCCAGCTGTTAAACGCCCAACGACATGCAATTCGCTGCTGCTAGTATTGTACTTCAGTACTTCCGTCGGATGCCTTTCCCAACCAAGTAGGTACACTGAACCGTGGTTGTCTGACACAGCACAATGGTACGCAATTGGGAACGGTAGGTCGCTTATGTGGCGCGGTTGGGTGTCGTTGGAAGTAAATTTGTAAACGGTTGAGAGAATGGCTTTTGGACTATTTGGGGTGACCTCTTGACCTCATTTTTGCGCTACTCCAGTCGCTGTTGTAACCGCCAAAGTAGAAATAGTTGCCCTCTTCATCAGTTCCAATGGCTCCGCTGTTTAAGTTTGGTAGTATTTCACCAACTGGTGAAATCTCTTGTGTAAAAAAATAAATAAAAAAAGTGTAAAAAATAATTTATGAATTTGGAGTGTAGAAATCCCACAAGCGTTAAGGCAAATTATAGATAGCATGTAGAAAAACAATCCAAAATTTGTTTCAATTACTTTAATGTGCGGCAACCAACGTGTGTTGGAAAAGCACAAAACTTTACATAATTTGGCTGTCACATGACACAATCACTTTCGCTCAAGTACTGCAAATGACAATACTTGTATGATGGAATTTCCTCTTGTTACATAATGCAAAATATTCTACTAAAAATTCTAATAAAATAATAATAAAACTTTTTTTTTATAGCCGGCCTCTCTCATGTAACAGAGTGAGTTTAGACTTTTTTAGTAGCTATATTTTTAACTAAGGTTGAGAAAGAATAGAGTTTTTGCCTTCCAAATTATTACAAAATTATAAAAAACACGTTGCATTTAATTTAAGTGGCATTGTAATACAAAACTTTCAACAACTTCTACTTATTTTCTGAACTTTCCAATAAGGCTAGGAAAGAAGTACATGATATACGCTTGAGAAACTTTGGTACACACACAAGATACTTTCCTCATCTCAATTACTTTTCTCGCTAGAAAAACAAGCCCTTGTTATGTATATTACAATATACATATTATATATATATATTATTATATTACTATATAGACTTCCTAGCTTTATTACTCAAAAAGTAAGGCTAGATAAGATAATCAAGGGTTGAACTTGTGAAAGTTGTGAAAATTAACAACAAATTAATTTCACATGTCAAATTATAATATGAACTAGCCAAATTTCTTGTCCTGAAACAAGGGGCAGTGCCCCTTTGCCCCCTCCTCTATTCATTTCAAACAACAATGCTTTTGTAAGTGGGTGCCCATATGTGATTTAGTCAAAGGGTTATGAAGTGGGGGCTTACATTGTTGACAAATATGCATATTGAGTATGCAATTTCCTGGGCTTATCAGACGAACTTTTTGGTAGCGATCGCAGCTAGAACATAAGTTCGCTGGCATTGCACTTGGTTTTTTTTATTACTATAGTTTTCCTCCAAAAGTCCCCAACGCTCAGTAGCCGCATTGTCAGTTATATGACCTATTTGATACCAAATTTGGCGCAATCGTGCAATTTTTAACTCAATCGGTATTTAAAAATAGCGAGAAGATGCGAGTATAGCTATTACGCACCATCAATGATTGTGGAGTGACTTCTCGTGGCAGAAATTATAGTATCAGAATTTATGAAATGTTAAATAGTGTCAATTAAATTTCAATCACGGTTTTGTATTATGTGAGGATTTTTTTAAAAGAATACTAAACTGCGTAATATTGGGCCTGCTCAGGTTTCGGAATGGAAATGTTTACACAATTTTTAAATTTAGCATCTTAAAGTAAAGTTTGGTGTAAATTGTTGTGTGCAAAGTTTGCGCTAGAAACAAAAGTTTTTACTATTGCTTGCTAAACCAATGACAGTGTTAGTTTATTGGTTTAGACTTTTTGTTTCTCTCTACTAGCCAGCTTGAGAACGAGGGTTCAAATCACCCGACCAGCTACCAAAACGTCTTTGCTGTTGGTTTTCCCCTTAAGAAATTGCCTTGCCTCTGACTATGTATGTTTGTATATTCGTGAACAAAACACACACAGACACAGCATATGGATATCTCCGGATAGGATTCTCAATAGCCTTGTGGGAGTTCAGAAGACTCATTTCCATACATGTACGCTAATGCATCCTTCCTTGCATATTCCTAACCTCACCCTTACATGTTGACCAGCTACTCTGCCAGAACGTCAAGTAAAGATCATTTACCTTTACTTACATCCACAGGGCACAACAACATCAGTACACTTTTACTATATTTTCACCATCTATAAAACCAATGACTTAATTTGTAAAAGTCTAGAAATTTTTTTACATATATTTTATTGATATGTTGCCGAAAAGGTTACCAGGTTAACCCAACGGACACGTTTACAAAACGTTTTTCGACGTATAAACTTGACTACATTTTCTGTTGATATTTATTAAGCAAACATCATTAATTCAAAGCAATCAAACTAATCAAAGCAAATATCGTTAACTAAAAAATGTCCTAATTCTTTCAACGATGTCCTTATTTTTGTGAGGCAAATGTTTGCAAGATTAACATTTTTATCTAGGATCATCAATGCAAGGGGGTTGACTCACTCTACGGTAATGTATTGAAGATAATAATTTAGGCTTCGTCTATTTGTAACACCAAAGTTCTAATGGTATTAATATTTGTAATATGATGAAAACAACCCTAAAATTTTAATAGTTACAAATGACCGTGGAGTACAAAAAAATGATGCTAATTTTGTGCTGTGAGGAGAAGAGCAAAAATTTAGGTTATTTGTGTTAACCACTGCGCAGTGCCTCTTACTGCAGAGGCACAAACAACTTGCTTCTATGCTCTGCGTCACTATGACGCGTTATCTCCACAAATCCACGTTGACATAGTCCTACATAGCTAGGACTCCACTACAATATCGTATAGTATGGAAAATGAATGGCCTCAACTCAGGCAAAGCACCTTATTAAGCGTTTTAGCGTGGGCTATAAAGGTCGGATATGATAAATTAGGACAAATTGATCCTTTTTGTTTGTGCCTTCCTATTTTCAAATGGCAATATTTTGTGATTCAAAAATTCAACAACTTTAGCTGCGGCGGAAAATGGAGCTGCCACAAAATTTGCCACATTTTTTTTATCACTTTGGGTCACTTTAGGGTTTTGAAAGCAGAAACCGACCTACAATATTTTTTTATTATCCGTCAGAAAATCTTGGAAAAACATATAAACACTATTCACACTGAAAATAAATAAAACAACATATATTGTAAAACAAAATATTTTCTTCTAAAATAAAATCAATCGATCGATTAATCGCAGATTGTGATGATAACTGCAATCCTTGAATTATCACAATTAAACATTCTTTATGTGAGAATGAATGAGGAACTCCTAATACAGCATTATAAATATTCCCTACAATCCTAGGCACGTGTAATATTAAAATACTCTGAAACAATAATGATAAGTCTACAACTCCACTTACTTAGTATGTTTGTGCAAATAGAAACAAGTTATTACTATTTTATACGTGTGAAACCTCGCCACCAAACACTAGAATCCTCAAACACACGTCAGCAAATACTGAACGCAACTTATTTGTAATATTATTCAGTCTAATTGAAATATATTCAAAATGTTTCTAATAAATAGGATCCAATCAATACTTGCAAATATTGTTAATAATGTTGATCTATGGTGCGCCATATATCAGTAAAATAATTGATTGACTTACAAATATGCGCTCCTAACTTTTGTACAGGTTTTTTCTTAGTTTTTTTTTCAAGAGCCTTTGTAGTAAAATAAAGAAAATACATCCGTAAAATCGTGAAATAATCTTTTAATTTAAACTCAATTTAATCCAATTAATCCACTGATTATATTTAATATTTAAATAATTGTCCATTTGCCGTAGTGCCAAATTTTACTAACGGGTAAGTTTTTCATTGTGCAGTTTCAGAGTTGTAGGTAGGCAATCTGATCATAGTTGTAGTTAACAGTTTGCTGAGTACCTCCAAATACGTAAATTCGATTTAAACTTTCTACATAGACCGCATTGGTTACCGCCACCTCAAGGTCAAGGTTGCTCACTTCCAACTCCTCGATACTTTCAGTAATTGTGTCGAACTTGAGAAACACAAATTTATTTGCATCATTGTGTCCACCCAATACATAGATTTCTCTCCCGACGACAACTGCCGAGGAATACATAGCACCGTCGGGTAATGTAGCCTCCAAAATTTGCATGGTTCCATCTTCCGGAGAAAATTTCAAAACAGATTTAGATAGTTCTACTCCGACTCTACCTAACCCACCAAAGGCGTAGATAGTTCCATTGTACAAAGCTGCCCCACCGGATTGGAATGCTTGTGGTAACTGCCCTGCTAGTGACGTTGTACCGTCAGTCGTGTTATATTTTAAAACCTCAGTAGGACGTCCAGTCCATCCAAGTAAGTATATCAGTCCTTGGTTGTCGGATACCGCGTTGTGAGAAGATATCGGAAACGGTAGGTTACCAAAGAGTACCGGTTGTGGTTGATTCGACGAAAATTTGAAGACAGTATCTTGTGTAGACAGAATGAAGTTTTCAACATTTGACGCACCATCTTTGACAGCACTGACTTGGTAGCCACCAAAATGAAAGAAGTTCCCTGCGCCATCTGTACCAATTGCCCCGCTCATTGTTTTTACTGGAAGTGAACCAACTTTGGTGACAGCGTTCGACGTGATATTAAATTCGAGAACGTCGTCGAATCCATATTGTGCTATGCGGATACCACCTACAATATAAACCAGGTCGTTACCGTCGTAAATTGATGGCGCACTGTATCTTGGTGTAGGAAGACGAGCGACTACGGTAAATTCGTATGTAGCAACTTGGCTAAAGCCATAGAAGCAAACGAGGATAAGCGGAAATAAAGTTGCAGATAACATGTTGTCGGGAGGTGTTTGTGTAGTTTGTGGTCGTAAGTCTTGTCACTGTTGTATTTATAGTGGACATTATTTGTGATTAAAAGCAAAATTTACTGTAAATTGCCTACGTGTATGACAGTGACGGTTTCTGAGAATGTATTTTGCGTAAGATTTGCGTCAATGAGTTGACATCTACGTGATTCGCGTGCGTGATTAGAAATTTTTCAATGAAGGTTAGCCAAATTGCAAATCAGTATAGTGTTGTGATAAGATTTAGTTGTGACGCAGTGCTGATCAAACGCTCTTATCAAATATTCATTTATCTTTAAATTCATACATGAGTTCATCGCTTATTCCCCAATTGAGTAAACTTAAACTTAAAACTTAAAAACTAGATAATAGATCAAATCGATTTAGTTAATTGTTGTCATGATTATATTGTCATTTAAATGATAAATTATACCTTCTTTGTTATCTACACCTTGAATTGATTCGATAAATATTCAAATAAAATTTATACAAAAAAAACTAATATTGTGCAACCTGTATAAATTAAATTATAATAAGCTAATAATGAAGACAGTACAACCTAGTCCTCATGCGCTCTGTATTCTCTTTAATATAAATTGTATTTATGAATCGCAGATTAAGTATTATATAGTGAGTGATGCAAAACAGTCCACAAAAACCCAGATATTTATTACAGACACACATGGGCCGAAGCATTTGGCTGTTTCTTACGCCCTCGGCTACACCGCCTTGGAACATGTGCGTTAGCGTAAGTTACTCAACATCGGACTACACTCTGGGATTTACGCAGCAGGGAAACATGATTGTGTTCGTCCTTACTTGTAAAATTGTACAAAAGCATCACATAACTTTTAGTATACCATATCCAGGAATCCAGGACAGAGCGAGATCTATTTCGTACGTTTCAAACTGCTTTCAGAAATTTCCGCAAACCAAAACTACTAAAATCATTTCATTTGTTGGCAATGTATTATGTAGTTCAAAGTTGGCATTTAAGTAGATCTGGATGCAAGTCAAGAAGCAATAGGACACATGGACGTGAATTGGAAAATTGAGTCGCAGCATACCAAATTCCACAAATTGTATCCTCTTCAAATATTGCTGTCGATGCAGACGACAATTACACAGCCACTTCACAGGACTTTGAAATGAAGCCAAAGAAAAAAGTCGAATTCGGCACAGGGGAGATATGCCTTGCAAGCATGTTCCCGGCACTGCGCTCTCTAACATTGACAAAAATAAGTAGCATTTTCAGAAGCAGTTGGGTGATGTAACTCACAAAATATTAGATGAAGTTTATAGTGACTATTTAAAATTTATGGAAGGAAAACTTAAAAATGAGGTATCACTTACAAGACTACAAAAAATGATGTTCTAACATGTTCATTAGGGTGGCGCAATTGTCAATTTTTTTGAAAAGTAGAGGTCTTACCCCCCAATTTTGTTCCATTTAATGAGAAAAAAATTTGGTAAATTTATAATACGAATCGGTTAATGTTTAGGGGTGGTACAAGGTCACCAAAGTTTTAGCCGTCCTCCATATTGGAATCTTGTAGTCATTTGGATGGGAGTCAACCCCAACGCAGTTGAACCAGTTTTAGCCTTTGTGTTTTATCGATTTTAACTGAAATTTAATGCTGAAATCAAAACTTCAATTTATTTTGACCTCTGACTTACTGTTCTAAGATTATACAGGGTCAAATTCTGTTCAATGGTTGGCACAATAGCTATTGAACCGAAAGTCAGAGGTCAAAATAGATTGTAGATTTGAAATCAGCATTCAATTTCAGTTAGAGTTGATGCGTTGATTGCAACAAAGTTGCATTTACTGCACTGGGGTAAGCTCCCTTTCGAACCGTTCCAAGGTAATCATTTGGAAGACGGCAAAAACTTTGGTGACCCTGTACCACCTCTAAACATTAACCGATTCGTATAAAATTTTTACTAAATTTTTTTCTCATGAAATTGAACAATATTTGAGGGTAAGACCTCTACTTTTCAAAAAAATTATTTTTTGCATTGTGAATTGCGCCACCCTAATGTTCATACAGTATCAAAAGAGTTGTTGCTAGTGCGATCAAATATAGGGATGTACTTTAACTTTGTCACTTAATTCGTACGAGAGAACCAGTTCATTGGCTCCAAGTGCCCGCTTATCACAGTCACTGTTCTCGTCCTAAACAGTGAAGTGCTCCGGTACCAACGGTGCCTCACCTTCGTAGCTTGTTATTGTCACGTGTCACTTTTAATTGGTTAATGAATAAATTAATAACTATCTAAGCCCAAGGTATTATAGCCACTATAAATTTTCAATTGTAAAACATTCAAACTTTCATCAAAGATCAAATTTATAATAACCACTTTAAAACGTGGTAAAGCACCTGGTGCATTCGTCTTCACTAAGTTCCAATAGGGAATGAATATTCCACCTAGGAAAGTTACTACTTAAAAAGATGCAATTTTTCTCCTTTTTGAAAGCAAAACTTATCCTCAGAGCGAGCGTCAATGGAATGGTAACTCTCCGTGTGTCATATTAACAACAGAATATAAGTAACGACTTTATAACGATGTAAAGCACCTGGTGCATACGTCTTCACTGGAAGTTCCATTTGGGAACGAATATTCCACCTATGGAGGTTACTACTT